>WSYH01012718.1:0-18284 GCA_036426205.1 Ascaphus truei | reverse complement strand
TCCCCACCTTCCACTCCAAGGTATAGGCCCTCAGGGTGAGGCTGGCTCTCCCCCACCCTCTGCAGGGTGAGGGGCATTGGTCCACTGCACTATTGTGCTATCAGATCTACTCAAGGTGGCTGAGTCTCTCCTCTCACTTGCATGCTCCAAGCTCAAACTCTGCTTCAGCACTAACTTCAGACTCACAGGAGCAGCCCACTAAATAGAGACAGCCCTGCCCATCATGATGTCAGTAGGCCCCTCCCCTGTATCTCTGCCTTTCCACACAGAGTCAGGGGCCTATCTCCATCAATCAAGCTAGGGCTTGAAGCGGGGAAAACCCATGATAACTACTGGCGGCCTGCCCTTGCAGGACTTACACCAGTAGGAGAAAGATATATAGCCCCCATTTCTTACCGGGGCTACACTCTCCCTCAGGTGGAATCCAATGGTCCCCACTTGGACCTAACTTTAGCAGCTCCATCCTGCAGGTGAACAAATCTGGGAAACAAAACACAGTTCATAATGATTAGTGCATATCAACTCAGACCATCCGCGCAGATGGTGTAATTAATGACAATAGGTACCTCCCAACGTGGAGAACCTAACTTCTTAGTAATAATGACGCGGGTCAGGCTTCCTAACGCCCATTATGATCAGTAACAGTGATGTAGTATGGCTGTACCGACCCAGACTCTGGCCGATATACCACACTGTGCATGTATATGCACCTCCCCACACTCCAGGCCCGGACTACCTCACTGATTTTATCCTCATTGTGGTATCCTGCCACACCGAACTTCGTTCGTAAGTACTCTTGTACAGCCTCTCTGTACAGGCTGATGGGTTCAGGCACATAAGGGAACTCATACCCGTGTGACTGCCTATTACTGGCCACTATTGCTCTGTCTGCCCAGCTCAACTTGGAAAGCTTCCTATGACCCGCCCTGCTCGGCAGTACCCAAAACTCTGGTTCTGCTGGAGCAATGTCATCGTACAAAATACTAGGCCCCTTAGGAAGGATGTTCTTCTGTTCTATCTCTCTATATCTGTGCTCTAGCTCATCCGCCACCTCCTGGGGAGTATAGGCACCTACCACCCACCAATGGTCAACTATGTTGTTCCTGATTAACAGGAACGTAGTAGGGTCCATACCCTTGTGGTACCCATTGAACAGGGGTGCCCACCACTTGTCATGGTGCTCGTACTCGGACACTGCACTAGAAGTACATGTCTCTGACTCAGCTTGGGATGATACACCGGATGTGACCGCCTCTGTAGAGTGCGAGCAACTGCGTCTACCTTTTGCATTGATGTAGATGGTGGGGTTCATTTTAGAGACCACTCCGCAGTAGTGTGGGAACCTCGGGTCCTCCCTCTAGACACAGGAGAAAATTATATAGGGTTAGGCACACGTATTACATTGGCATATGGTACTTCCCCATCAGATCCTTCGTCACTCAAAACCCAATCCCTCCAATCTTTGGAATACTTGGGGTTCTTACTTAATTTATCCCTGCTAGGTCCCGGTGTCATGACTCGTGACGGGGCAGGGGCAGTGGCCGGGGCAATGGTGCTAGGGGTTGGGGCTGGAGCAAAAGCAATGTCCGTATCAATGTCCAGCAAGGGGTAATGCCACGACCGCTGGGCCCTTTCTTGCTTGTTCTCTCCGGCGTGCTTCGTGCTCCTCTGTGAATGCCGTGGCAGTCAAGGTTTGAAAGAGCAGATTCCATGGCTACTCCTCGGGCCGCAAAGATGGGCGCCGGGCCTCCGTGCCAGCCAGAACCGGAAGTGACGTCATCATGGCCGCCCGCGGAATCCCCATCCGCTCCGTGGTCACGCACCGGAAGTGCGTCGAAGACCGGAAGGGGCGGTGGTGGATCATCGGGTCTGCGGACGGGTAAGTAGGCTGCAAGCCTCTCCTTCTCACCCTCTGCAGGATCCTTCTTCGCCTGGCGGGAGTAAGGGGTGGTGGAGTCTCCTTACCGCTCCGCTGCCGGCTGGTGACCTCTGGTTCCTCCGGAGCCGCCTCGGATCCCGTCTCCGCCGCACTGGGAGTCACCACGGCCGTGGGACTTCTACGGGCCTCAGGCCGCACCAGCGCTCGCTGTCGTTGGGTGTCTGGACTCCTCTGCTCCCTCTCTCCGGTAAGTGGACTGCCATCTTTCTTACAGCTGGGGTGGTTCGCCAGTAGGCGCATCGCCACCGATGAAACGCCATCTTCTTCCTCCGAAGACGACTTTGTCGGATCCTCCGCTAGGGAGTCACCTGGGTCTTTTGCGGCCCCGCCAGTGGGTAGTGGTACGAAACGGGCCCGCTCCGGTACCTCCACTGTGGTCGCGCTCTTCTCCGCCGGAGTTTCTCTCGGGTCGATAGTCGGCTGGACCTTGGTTCCCACCTCAGTAGTGGTGCAGGGAACTAGGGCAGCCTCGTCTGCTGTCTCTGCCTCCTCCGTTAGTGTTCCCGGAGAGGCACCCCGAGCCATGGGCCATGGTTCGTTAGGCCATAGGTAGTACGTGCCACATTGAGGGCATAGTGCTTTGGTGCTTGCGGCCGGTCCGGGTGTCCTGCAATGTATGCACAGGCACCGGAGGTACTCTCGGCCATCGATCTCCACCACCAGGATGCCTCCTGGGAGTTGGAAGACCGTTGTGCTCAGTTCTGACATTATTTGCTCAGGGGTGGAACAGTTCAATGTTTCAGCTCCTTGCTCTTCGAATGCCAGACAGAAGTGAAGTTCCTCGCTCTCACTTCCTGTCCCTCCCTTCGCTAGGGAGGACGCTTCTGATTGGCTCTCCTTGTGCCCCCTCCCTCTGGTGGAAACAAGAGGATTGGCACTCTTTCTCTCAGTGTGACGTGGCCTTGTCTGTCGGCCAGTCACAGCACAGGTGGGTGGGCTTTTGCCTTTTGCGCCGCTCCGCTCCTTTTGCAGGGGATCTGAGTTTGCACATCTCCCGCCACATTTCTTTCACAGTCTCTTTGCACGCTTCACGTGCGCGATCCAGGATTGGCGGGAGTCGCCATTTTAGTTCGGCTGCTAACTGCTGGGCCGTGGATGGCGCTGCTGTTGCCATTTTTAACTCTTTCCTCTGATGAGCCCTCCAAATGTATATGTGCAATAATCTCAGTGTCTAGTGCATAGCTCGTTCCTAGACACTGACTGCTCTCACACTGCTCACTGAACGCGCTCTGCATACTCTCTCTGGTTGCTTTGCCCACTGATATGATGTGGCATACCCCAGGCTAGGCAGAACTCTTTTTCTGTGCACCGCACTCGCTGATGGTTCCTGCAAGTACTCTGTGGTGTGTTTTATGTGGGTGCTGGCTAGTGTACCCGGGCATCTCCCTAAGGTACGGGCGTCTCCTACTTTTGTCCACGCATAGTGCGGGCCCTGGGCCATGGTTCCTGGACAAGTTAACAGGCTAACCCCCCCAGTTACCTCACACTACCTGCCTCAAGGAACTAGGACAGCTATAGCCTCACACCCATCTTACATCACCCTATAAGGGCACCCAGGGCGTACTGTGCGGGAATCCACGCTCCCCTGAAACCCCTGGTATGCATATATGCCCTACTCTCTCCAGCACTTGCATGGAAGGTGCACTTTACACTTCCAGCTCTGCTTCGCTGAAAGCCTGTCCTGTTCTGGATCTCAGCAGCTCGCCTCCAAATGTAACCCATGTTCCACCCCCCCCCCGGTCGCAGACTGGACTTCTAGAGTGTAGTGAGGGCTGGTTACGTGTATGTGGGTGGTGCGTACCTGTGAGGAACAGGAGGGCCTGAGCCTACCGCGGTGGTATAGGGGATAACAGGGACAGGCTTCTGGGGTATATGCACAGATAAAATGGGGGAGCTTGAATTAATAGCTACAAGGGAGCAGTATGATATCATAGGTATTACTGAAACATGGTGGGATGAAACTCATGACTGGACAGGTAATTTAAAGGGGTATTCTCTTTTTCGGAAGGATCGAACAAATAGAAGGGGAGGTGGAGTATGTCTATATGTTAAACCAGATCTAAAACCTATTATAAGGGATGATGTCTATGAAGGGAATGATGAAAATGTAGAGACCTTGTGGATAGAAATTAGCAGTGGAGGTAAAAGTATAAAGAAAATGTTTGTGGGAATATGCTATAAACCACCAAATATCTGTGAGTTTGAGGAAGCTAAAATACATTTGCAAATGAGAAGGCATCAAAACTGGGTCATGTTTGCATAATGGGGGATTTTAATTATCCAGACATAGATTGGGGCAATGAGATTAGCGTTACAACAAAAAGGAACAGGTTTTTGGGGGTGCTTAAAGACAATTATATGACCCAAATTATTGAGGAACCAACCAGGAGAGGGGCAGTTCTGGATTTGGTCATATCAAACAATGTAGAAGTAATAACAAATATTCAAGTCCTGGAACATTTGGGTGACAGTGATCATAACATGGTCTTATTTGAAATAAATTATCAAAAAACAGATTACTTGGGTTCAACAAAGACTTTAAACTTTAGAAAGGCAGACTTTAATAAACTGAGGTCTAATCTAGTAGTAATACAATGGGATGATGTTTTTGCAGGGAAAAATGTAGAAGATAAATGGGCAGTCTTTAAAACATTGTTAGAAAAGCACACTTATCAGTGTATACCCTTGGGTAATAAGTATAAAAGAAATAAGTCAAAACCAATGTGGCTAAATAAACAGGTAGGGGAGGAAATGGACAAGAAGAGGAAGGCGTTTAGATTCTTTAAATCAGAAGGGACAGAGACATCGTATCAGAATTATAAGGAATGTAACAAAAATTGCAAAGGGGCAATTAAATTAGAAAAAATGGATAATGAAAAAAGGATTGCAATAGAAAGTAAGGTCAACCCTAAAAAGTTCTTTAAGTACCTTAATAACAAAAAAATGAGAAAAGAAAATATAGGACCCTTTCAGTGTGAGATGGGTAGGCAGATTATTGGAGATAAGGAGAAAGCAGAGGTATTAAACAAATTCTTTGCCTCTGTGTTTACCAGGGAAGAATCAAGTTCAATAGTAGCGCCACAGGAGGAAGCCACAGCCTCCATATTAATGACCAATTGGTTAACGGAGGAAGAAGTACATAAGCGACTTGAAAAAATTAAAGTAAATAAGGCACCTGGCCCCGATGGCATACATCCAAGAGTTCTCAAGGAGTTGAGCTCAGTAATAGCAAAACCATTATATTTAATATTCAAGGACTCCATTTCCACAGGCTCAGTACCACAAGATTGGCGTAAAGCAGATGTGGTGCCTATATTTAAAAAGGGAGCTAGATCACACCTGGGGAATTACAGACCTGTAAGCCTGACCTCAATAGTAGGGAAACTACTTGAAGGTTCAATACGGGATAATATTCAGGAATACCTAATGGAAAACAAAATTATTAGTAATAGTCAGCATGGATTTATGAAGGATAGATCTTGCCAAACTAACCTTATTTGTTTCTTTGAGGAGGTAAGTAGGAATTTAGACCAGGGTAATGCAGTTGATGTGGTCTACTTAGATTTTGCAAAGGCTTTTGATACGGTTTCACACAAGAGGTTGGTGTACAAAATAAAGAAAATTGGACTCAGTAATAATATATGCACCTGGATTGAAAACTGGTTAAAGGACAGACAACAGAGGGTTGTCATAAATGGAACTTTTTCAGGTTGGGCTAAAGTCGTGAGTGGAGTACCTCAAGGATCGGTACTGGGACCCCTGCTTTTTAACTTGTTTATTAATGACCTTGAGGTTGGGATCGAGAGCAAAGTCTCCATCTTTGCTGATGATACTAAATTGTGTAAGGTAATAGAATCAGAGCAGGATGTAATTTCTCTTCAGAAGGACTTGGAGAGACTGGAAACGTGGGCAGGTAAATGGCAAATGAGGTTTAATACAGATAAATGTAATGTTATGCATTTGGGATGCAAGAATAAAAAGGCGACTTACAAATTAAATGGAGATATATTGGGGGAATCCTTGATGGAGAAGGATTTAGGAGTGCTTGTAGATAGCAGGCTTAGCAATAGTGCCCAATGTCATGCAGTAGCTGCAAAGGCAAACAAGATCTTATCTTGCATCAAACGGGCAATAGATGGAAGGGAAGTAAACATAATTATGCCCCTTTACAAAGCATTAGTAAGACCACACCTTGAATATGGAGTACAATTTTGGGCACCAATCCTAAGAAAAGACATTATGGAACTAGAGAGAGTGCAGAGAAGAGCCACCAAATTAATAAAGGGGATGGACATTCTAACTTATGAGGAGAGGCAAGCTAAATTAGATTTATTCACATTAGAAAAGAGGCGTCTAAGAGGGGATATGATAACTATATATAAATATATTCAAGGACAATACAAGGAGCTTTCAACAGAACTATTCATCCCACGGCAGTACAAAGGACTCGGGGCCATCCCTTAAGGTTGGTGGAAAGGAAATTTCAACAGCAACAAAGGAAAGGGTTCTTTACAGTAAGGGCAGTTAAAATGTGGAATTCATTACCCATGGAGACTGTGATGGCAGATACAATAGATTTGTTCAAAAAAAGGTTGGACATCTTTCTAGATGGGAAAGGTATACAGGGATATACCAAATAAGTATACATGGGAAGGATGTTGATCCAGGGATTAATCCGATTGCCAATTCTTGGAGTCAGGAAGGAATTAATTTTTCCCCTTAATGGGGTTTTTTGTTTGCCTTCCTCTGGATCAATAAGTAAGTATAGATCTAGAATAAATTATTGGTTGTCTAAATTTAGCATAGGTTGAACTTGATGGACGTACGTCTTTTTTCAACCTCATCTACTATGTAACTATGTAACTTTGTAACTATGTAACAGGAGCAGGTTACAGACTTTCCTCCTTCTCCTTTCTTCCAGAAGTACACCCTTAGGATGGGCTGTCTGGAGCTCCAATACTCCACACCTTCCACCCCAAGGTATAGGCCCTCAGGGTGAGGCTGGCCCTCCCCTCACCCTATGCAGGGTGAGGGGCATTGGTCCACTGTACTATTATGCTATCAGCTCTACTCAAGGTGGCTGAGTCTCCCCACTCCTCTAACTTGCATGCTCGAGGCTCAGACTCTGCTTCAGCACTAAAAACCAAGGCTCACAGGAGCAGCCCACTAAATAGAGACAGCCCTGCCCATCATGATGTCAGCAGGCCCCTCCCCTGTATCTCTGCCTTTCCACACAGAGTCAGGGGCCTATCTCCATCAATCAATCCAGGGCTTGAAGTGGGGGAAACCCATGATAACTACTGGCAGCCTGCCCTTAGCAGGACTTACACCAGTAGGAGAAAGATATATAGCCCCCATTTTTACCGGGGCTACACTCTCCCTCAGGTAGAATCCAATGGTCTCCACTTGGACCTAATTTTAGCAGCTCTATCCTGCAGGTGAACAAATCTGGGAAACAAAACATGATTCATAATGATTAGTGCATATCAACTCAGACCATCCACGCAGATGGTGTAATTAATGACAATAGGTACCTCCCAACGTGGAGAACCTAACTTCTTAGTAATAATGACGCGGGTCAGGCTTCCTAACTTCCCGCCCATTATGATCAGTAACAGTGATGTAGTATGGCTGTACCGACCCAGACTCTGGCCGATATACCACACTGTGCATGTATATGCACCTCCCCACACTCCAGGCCCGGACTACCTCACTGATTTTATCCTCGTTGTGGTAGCCTGCCTTACCGAACTTCGTTCGTAAGTACTCTTGAACAGCCTCTCTGAGCTAGCTATCCCGGTGCTCCTCTATCTCACTCATGATGGGTTCAGGCACATGAGGGTACTCGTACCCGTGTGACTGTCTATACCTTGCTACTATGGCCCTGTCTGCTCGGCTTAACTTTGGAAGTTTCCTGTGACCCGCCCTGCATGGCAGTACCCAAAACTCTGGTTCTGCTGGAGCAATGTCATCGTACAAAATACTAGGCCCCTTAGGAAGGATGTTCTTCTGTTTTATCTCTCGATATCTGTGCTCTAGCTCATCCGCCACTTCCTGGGGAGTATAGGCACCTACCGCCCCCCAATGGTCAACTATGTTGTTCCTGATTAACAGGAACCTGGTACGGTCCATACCCTGTGGTACCCAGTGAACAGGGGTGCCCACCACTTGTCACGGTGCTCGTACTCGGACATTGCACTAGAAGTACCTGTCTCTGACTCAGCTTGGGATGATACACCGGACGTGACCGCCTCTGTAGAGTGCGAGCAACTGCGTCTACCTTTGGCATTGATGTAGATGGTGGGATTCATTTTAGAGACCACTTTGCTTACAGGCCCTGTCTCCGCAGTAATGTGGGATCCTCCGTTCCTCCCTCTAGGCATAGGAGAAAATGATATAGGATTAGGTACACATATTACATTGGCATATGGTACTTCCCCATCAGACCCCTCGTCTCTTAATTCCCAATCCCTCCAATCTTTGGAATATTTGGGGTTCTTACTTAATTTATCCCCGCTAGGTCCCGGTGTCATGACTCGTGGCGGGGCAGGGGCAGTGGCCGGGGCAATGGCGCTAAGGGTTGGGGCTGGGGCAACAGCAATGACCGTATCAATGTCCAGCAAGCAGGTAATTCCGCGACCGCTGGGCACTTTCTTGCTTGCCCTCTCCACCGGGCTTCGTGCTCCTCAGGAAATGCCTTGGCTTTTCAGGGTGGCCAGTGCAGCTGCCATGGCTGCTCTCCGCAGGGAGAACAACGCTCCCGGGCCTCTTTTCCAGTCGGACCCGGAAGTGACGTCTTCATGGCCACCCGCGGAATCCCCATCCGCTCCGTGGTCACGCACCGGAAGTGCGTCGAAGACCGGAAGGGGCGGTGGTGGATCCTCGGGTCCGCGGGCAGGTAAGTAGGCCGCAAGCCTCTCCTTCTCACCCTCGGCGGGATCCTACTTCGCCTGGCGGGAGTAAGGGGATGATGGTGTCTCCTTACCACTCTGCTGCCGGCTGATGACCTCTGGATCCTCCGGAGCCGTCTCGGATCCCGTCTCCGCCGCACTGGGAGTCACCACGGCCGTGGGACTTCTACGGGCCTCAGGCCACACCAGCGCTCGCCGTCGGTGGGTGTCCAGACTCGTCTGCTCCCTCTCTCCGGTAAGTGGACTGCCATCTTTTTTACAGCTGGGGTGGTTCACCGGTAGCCGCATTGCCACCGATGAATCGCCATCTTCTTCCTCCGTAGACGACTTGGTCGGATCCTCCACTAGGGAGTCACCTGGGTCTTTTGCAGCCCCGCTAGTGGGTAGTGGTACGAAACGGGCCCGCTCCGGTACCTCCACTGTGGTCGCGCTCTTCTCCGCCGGAGTTTCTCTAGGCTCGGTAGTCGGCTGGGCCTTGGTTCCCACCTCAGTAGTGGTGCAGGGAAATAGGGCAGCCTCGTCCGCTGTCTCCGCCACCTCCGTTAGTGTTCCCGGAGAGGCACCCCGAGGGGTCTTTAGCATGGGCCATGGTTCGTTAGGCCACAGGTAGTACGTGCCACTTTGAGGGCATCGTGCTTTGTTGCTTGCGGTCGGTCCGGGTGTCCTGCAGTGTATGCACAGGCACCAGAGATACTCTCGGCCATTGATCTCCACCACCAGGAAGCCTCCTGGGAGTTGGAAGACCGTCGTGCTCAACTCTGACATTATTTGCTCAGGGGTGGAACAGTTTAATGTTTCAGCTCCTCTCTCTGTGAATGTCAGACAGAAGTGAAGTTCCTCGCTCTCACTTCCTGTCCCTCCCTTCACTGGGGAGGATGCTTCTGATTGGCTCTCCTTGTGCCCCCTCCCTCTGGTGGAAACAAGAGGAGGGGCACTCCTTCGCTCAGTGTGACGTGCCCTTGTCTGTCGGCCAGTCACAGCATAAGTGGGTGGGCTTTCGGCTTTCGCGCCGCTCCGCTCCTTTTGCAGGGGATCTGGGTTTGGCGCCAAACCCCTGCACATCTCCCGCCACATTTCTCTAACAGTCTCTTTGCACGCTTCACGTGCGCGATCCAGGATTGGCGGGAGTCGCCATTTTGGGACGGCTGCTAGCTGCTGGGCCGTGGATAGCGCTGCGGTCGCCCTTTTCAACTCTTTCTTGCTCCGCTGAGCACATGTAGTGACGGCCGCCATCTTTGATGAGCCCTCCAAATATATATGTGCACTATTCTCAGTGTCTAGTGCATAGCTCGTTCCTAGACACTGACTGCTCTCAGACTGCTCACTGAATGCTCTCTCTGATGGTTTACCCACTGATATGATGTGGCATACCCCAGGCTAGGCAGAACTCTTTCTCTGTGCACCGCACTCGCTGACGGTTCCTGCAAGTACTCTGTGGTGTGTTTTATGTGGGTGCTGGCTAGTGTACCCGGGCATCTCCCAAAGGTACGGGCGTCTCCTACTTTTGGCCACTCATAGTGCGGGCCCTGGGCCATGGTCCCTGGACAAGTTAACAGGCTAACCCCCCCAGTTGCCTCACACTACTGCCTCAAGAGACTAGGACAGCTATAGCCTCACACCCATCTTACATCACCCTCTTAGGGCACCCAGGGCGTACTGTGTGGGAATCCACGCTCCCCCGACTACCCCTGGTATGCATATATGCCCAACTCTCTCCAGTACTTGCATGGAAGGTGCACTTTACTCTTCCAGCTCTGCTTCGCTGAAAGCCTGTCCTGTTCTGGATCTCAGCAGCTCGTCTCCAAATGTAGCCCTGTTTCCTAGTGAATACAGACCGCTACCAGCATATGCTGCATGACCTGTAGGTTCACAGGGCCTAAGCCTCCACCACGGAGAGCCTGGGGCATGCGTAATAATAGATAATACCTGATACTTGGTGCAGCGCCTCCACCTGCGACAGCTCCCGCCAGAGGGGAAGTGGGTCTTCGCAGGACACTTATGTACATCAATACACACACACAGCAATATAACCAACCAAATGACTTTACTAGCATGAACGGGGTTACGTGATTCTCTCGGTAATAACAGGTGTCCCTCCCTAGAGGAGACACTATCTACTGCGTCTCGCAGGACATTGACCTCCCTCCTTCACCGGGTGATCCCACCCCGTGTCCACTTCCCCAATCCAATATGTCCCCCACCCTCAAGTGAGATACTGAGCCTATATGTGTGACTGCGCAGCCACTGTGTCCTGAATAAATGGTGATATAGTTGGTGCACTTGTGGTTTACCTGCCGGGCACTCCAGTACCCGGGCCTGCAAGGGTCTTCACAAAGGATCAGGGGCGAGGTGGCTTCTGCAGTAGGCGTCCGAGGCGATCCCACCCAGACACACAGCAAAGCAGTAGCAGGGTCTGAGCCCAGACCTCCTGCTGGATAGGCAATGTCTCTGTAAGCAATCACGCGGCACAGTAAGGGAACCGAAACCTATCTAGGGCCAGTCCCTATCTCTTCTCCACACTACTGGGGCTCAGGGCCTAACTGGGCCTAACTGGGCCTAACTGGGCCTGGGGTATAAGGCCTAGGTAGGGGCTGAATGCCTCCCTATACCGGAGCTCCGTCTCCTTCCTCCTCCTGCTAGCTCTGAACAACGTGCGCGCCCCCTGACCCCTTTTGCTCCCTTCCTAATGCCTGATTGGCGGGGTTCCGCAGGGTTGCTGGGACTTGTAGTTCCCTTGCTCCCTCCCTATCAGAGCTCTCCTCCTTCGCGGGCTTTGGCAACTATGCCCGCGCATGCGCAACCTCCTGACCCACCGGTCCTGCGCCTGCGCCAACCTCCAACATGGCGGCGCCCTCTATGCGGAACCTCCGATATATCGGAGCGTTCCCTGCACTGCGGCAATCTCCCACCCCACAGCAACAAAAATGGCGGGCGAGGGGAGCCCGGCTACACACCATTTAAAAATTCCTCTATGTTCTATCTGATTGCCATTAGAGGTAACTTTTTGACACTTTTGTCGACATGGTTATCAGTGATTTAGAAACAGCAAGTAACCATTTTAAATGTAAAAAAACACAATCTAACTAACGATGAAAAAGAGGCAGTTAAAGCTTTGGAAAGTAATAAAAACATACTGATAAAATCAGCTGACAAGTCATGAATATGACTTATAAAGAGGAGTCCCATAAGATCCTGAGTGATAACTTGACTTACGAGAAAATGGAACGAAATCCTACTATTTTGTTCAAAAAAGAGTTGTCTGATTTCTTGGAAAAAGGATTTGAGGATGAGGTAATAAGCAAAAGAGAACTGAAGTTCTTGTCAGTGGAGTAGCCAAGAATTCCGTTTTTTTACTTTATCCCCAAGATCCATAGGGATCTTGCAAGTACCCCAGGACAACCGATGATATCGGGAATTGGATCTCTCACGTCCAATCTCTCCCAATTGTTGGACCACTTGTTTCAAAAAATATGTGGTAAAAATCCCCTCCTACCTTAGAGACACGACACCTGTTCTCAATACAGTCCAGGATCTAGTTTAAAGTGAATGACTGATTTGGGTGACGTGACGTGATTATCGACCATTCCTTAGGTTTAAGCGCCATCCAAAGGGTCCTAGAAAAGGATACAGGTGTAGACAATACATTGAAATTGTTCATTTAGATGGAATCATGTGCATCTTGACTCATAGTGAGGAAAATTTAAACTAAAAGCATGTGATCAGCGCTCAAACCTATAAAACTATACCTAAATATTAACTAAAATAACCAGGTGCTTAACAAAAATAAATATTGGAATGTCCCCTATAAGAAAAAAACCTAATGTGAATTCCTCACAGCCTGTTGTGGCAGGTTGGGGAATGGCTGCCTTGGGAATATGACAACCCTATCCACAAGGGCTGTATAACATACACAGAGAGATAACAAATGACACAGATATATCACAGACAATAATTCCCTGTATTACCCCTGAAGAAGTGACGTCAGAGTCACGAAACGCGCGTAGGGTGGAGCTTGTTGAACGTGCTGCAACGTGCAGACCCTGTGGAAGGAAAGGAGGTTGATTGACGGGGAACGTCATCGGAGGAGGGACTAGGCGCTCCGAGTCGCGGCCACGAAGCGGGGACCCACGCCGGCTCCAGCCTCCCCCTGCAATCCCTCGGCATCCTCCCATGTGAAGCGGACGGCACGTTGTAGGACACACATAGGGCATTCTCGCATGTGAGTGCATGTTTTTATGCTTGTCATTTCTTAACAATAAATGTTATAGTGCTATACTATTGGTGCCCCTTTCTGTTCCCAATCGGTATGGTGATGCTGATGCTGGAAGTGTAAAGCGTGATACCAGCAGCAGGAATCAGTCGGAGCCAATCGTGGGGGGACTTAAAGAAACCTTTTGAGGCCCATTCTTATCTATTTTTAAGTAAGTAGATAGCAACGGTGGGGTCTTGGAATACTGACCATAGGGTACTGCGCAATGGTTGTTTTATTTGTATTTTCAGACCAGCATTCTGTGTAAAAGAACGGGACATTGTGGACTGTGGATCTTCTTTATACCATCTTTTGATTCATGGGACTACTCCGATTCGTCAGGTTTATTATCTGATAGTGCGCCAGGGAATTAGCATCTTGACTCATAACTATTTTAGTCATGACAGCAAATTCTATCTCCAGACATGCGGCACAACCATGGGTACCAGGTTTGCACCATGCTATGCAAACTTGTTTATGGGTATGTGGGAAGATGACCACATTTGGAGTGGTAACCCATTTTGTGCAAAACTGGTGATCTGGAAAAGATATATCAACGATGTGTTGTGTGTCTGGAGGGGACATTAGAGGAACTTGAAATGTGTAAGTTATATCTCAATGATAATTCCTATACTTTAAAGTTCACATTCAATAGTGACAAAAATACGGTCAACTTTTTAGATCTATCCTTGTATATTGAAAATAGTTCAGTGCAGACGAAAACTTTTTATAAGGAAGTTGATGCAAATACTTATTTGTTAATATGTCTGTCAATGTATTGTTTCATATTAAAATATTTTGTAAGTAGTGATAATGATATTCAAAAGATATGCAAATGCAGCGTTTCCCTAACATCACATATCCACAAAAGATTGTTAAGGTTAATACAGAAACTTAGCATTTATGTTAATGAAGTCATATCTAAACTTAGCATTACTCATTTCCAGGCACTGAAAAGGGGTTTTGCAGAAAGGGGAAAGTGGCAGAGACGTGGGGGTAGGAGGACAGAGTGAGATGTGGAGAGATACCTTTGAACACACCTTTGGAAAATAACCTAATTTGTATGTTAAAATTATTTAAATGTGCATATTTCCCAAGTATGTTCACAGGTTTGGACCTTTTGTGATGAAGCAGAAAAAGAAAAAAGCGCCTAGAAGCCAAAGATAAAGTACATACATTTAACTGAATCAATAGAAACAAATAACAGGTAGGTACGCACTCACTGCCAGAGAAGGTTGTAGAACAAACAGATACAATTCTCCACTGTTATAGTTCTCAAATTAGCAGGTGGATGTGAAGAGGACGTAGGGGCTCATTGACCTCTGGTTTTCCACTATTAGGCTGAGTCCCCGGTGGTCATGGTGGTGCGCGATACAGTGTGCCCGCCACACACCACAGCACAGCCCTCTATGAGTCAGTCCCCAGTGGTTGTGTGTATGTGGGTGTGCAAAGCGCTGTGACACGTACACTGGCAGGTAAGACAAGATTTTTGTCTTGCCATGCGTGCTGCGACTCGGTCACATGGCCACGTGCAGCCAAAGGCAGGGCATTACCCATCATTGCTGCATCCCCCGTCATGGTCCCACCACCCTGCGCTTTCCCTAGATCTTCCCTCAGACCACCGATCGCGGCTGTAGTCTCTGCACACACCGCCATGCCGCCATGCGCGTGTACAGCATGGAGGACTGGGGCCGTAGCCTTAATGGGTGATTTTCACTTTTTAAAGATTCAGCATGCACTTTAGAACCAGAGGACAGAAAAACAAGACACCGTGTATAGCTGTACATAGGTATGTCTCTATGTGTTGTATAGAGTATAGAGTATTTAGGAGGTATAGAGTATTTAGGAGGTAAATCCAAAATGAGTCGCTCAGACATAGTGTATGCTAAAAGTGTATCCCACAAAAGGGGAATACCGTATTGTTTACTGTATTAAAACTACTCTGCATGAAACAAGCAGACATAAAAGTTAACAGCTTTATTGGTCGAGGAAGTAAACAAAGTGGGGTCTGATGTTTTCAGGAATGCAGATAATTAAACTTGCTTTCTAACACATTATTTAGTGCAGGATGCTAATAAATCCTACCTCCTAATAGAGACTTCTATCCTGTCCATACTCAAGGCAGTGTATGGCTCTCTGCTGTTGATAACAGGAAGAGATGGAGTGGTGTGGTGCACTACCAGCCAAATGGAAGAGATCTAGAGGTGGACTCCAATAGAAAAAAACTAATTTATTAGTATCATGGATAAAAAAAAAAAAAGAAGAACAAAGGTAAGTGAAAACCACCTCTGCATTTCTCACATCCACTCTTTCTCAAGGCGTACATGAAATGCGTAGGTGGTATTCACTTACCTTTGTTCTTCTTTTGTTAACCATGATACTAATAAATTAGATTTTTTTTATTAGAGTCCACCTCTCAAGCTCTTCCTTTTGGCTGGTAGTGCACTCCACTCCAGTAGCTCTTCTCTTGCATCTGCAAGTATTGGGTCTCTAAGATGGGCCTAAACCCTAAGCGTACCCTGGTTTGCTTCTTTATAGCAAATAAGACAAAGAGAGCAACACAATTGGAAAGACAAAAATATACTGTGTCTGCAATTTTATAAATAACACTATCAACTGCTGCATCTCAAAATCCTATTCTCACAATCTACTATA
This sequence comes from Ascaphus truei, assembly GCA_036426205.1. Classification (NCBI taxonomy): domain Eukaryota; kingdom Metazoa; phylum Chordata; class Amphibia; order Anura; family Ascaphidae; genus Ascaphus; species Ascaphus truei. Next base: position 2,530 of record WSYH01012718.1, on the reverse strand, counting down.
CATTTAGAACCCAAATTTGCTGACATAATCTGAATGGATAGTGTAGTTTGCCAATTAAAGGTCATGGCACTCATCCTTTCTAAACTTAACTAAGTTGTGGCAAGAACATCTCCAACACCTAATGTAACAGATGATTAAAAAGAAAGGAACATTAGCTGATACACTGATTAATGTAAGTGAAATATAGCACCAGGAATTTAGAAGTACTGTTCTGTAAAGTAATTTAGTGGGGTGTTTTAATCAGTCAAGTAATTATATACTTTCCGCAGTATGCATTTAGTTATTAAAAAGAGATATCCCTGATAAAGGTGGTCAAAGGACACACTTAAAGGCCAAAGTATAAAAAATTAAATTACCAGAGCTCAGCATTTTGCCAGTACTTTAAAAAACAGCATTCATGTACCAAGACATTGTTAAAGTTGTAGATTTAAGAATGATGACAAACTATTTGGGCCCAGATTCACAAAGAGAGCTAATTTTTATATTGTACGATTTTTGGGACAGGGACTCCCTTTCCTATTGTTCCTCTCATGTCTGAAGCACTTATTCCCACTCTGTGTTATATTATTATTATTATTATGTCACATGTATTACTGCTGTCAAGCGCAATGTACCTGTATGGTGCTTTATAAATGTAACCCTGCTTCCTATCACTAGCAAGCTGTTACTATGTGCTGTGTTACCTGCTGGCTGACAGGGCCTGCGCCTCTGCCATAGAGAGCCTGGGGTGCGTGCACTATATATGTCGGGTGCAGAGCCTCCACCTGCGACAAATCCCGCCAAAGGGGGAGTTAGTCTTCGCAGGACGCATATACAATAATTATCCTTACACAGCCAAGTTCTGAAACCAATCACTTTTACTGAAAGGTCCAATTCAAGATACATTACATGCCATGACTTTTCAGTATGCAGGTACACATTATATAACAGTCAACGGCGGACGCCAACAATAACTTGCGCCTCGGCGGACACCAACAACACGTTGCGCCTCGGCGGACGCCAACAACAACTTCCCCCAATCCTGCCACCGGGTGATCCCACCCCGTGTCCAATTATGCTGTTTAGTTCTACCGCTCACAACCAGCCTTATGTGTGTGTATGGGTGACTGCGCAGCCACTATGTCTCGGGTGAATGAAAGGTACAGTTGGTGCACTTGATGAAATACCTGCCGAGCACTCCGGTGCTCGGAACTGCCACGATGTTCGAAAAGAGTCTCTGAGTTGACAACGCTCTTTCCCTCGCTAGAGTCCCGGACGCTCCCTCTCGGACTCTGGTAACTCCAAAGGGGTCTGAGCCCAGATCTCCCTCTCAACAGAATAGTCCCGGGCAAAGCTAACAATACGGGGGTAAGACCCTTACTAAGGCGGTCCCTAGCTCAGCTTGTCTCTAAGGTGACTCAGGGCTAGCTGGGCCTGGGGCACCTGGCCTGCGCCTGGGGGTACAACCTCCCCGCGCAGTATCTCTGTCTCCTCGTCTCTCCAAGTAGCTCTGACGCCACGTGCGCGCAACTACTACCTATATCGCTGGCAACTCCTCAGCCCATAGGCTAAACACTCTCACCTGACCCTCCCCGTAGGCTGCTGGGTCAAGGGACTGCTCCTCTCCCGCCAAAAGCACTCTCCTCCTTTGCGGGCTTTTGCAACTACTTTCTGCAAGCGCAACCTTCCATCTCTTGGGGTAAATCAGGGGTCACGGCTACATCAATAAACATATACATACATCTTTAGCACCCCTAAGCTCCAATTCATATGAATGAGAGAAAAAACGTACTAAAGCTTAGCACCCTTTGTGAATCGGGACCATAAAAGGCTAAAACCCGAGTTTGTCACCAGAAGGAGTGGCCATTTCAGTATTAATTATCTACAATAGCTGTTAAGCTTTAACAAACTACCATAACTGGTTACAGCTGTAATGCTATACAAAAGGTTTAGAGATGGGAAAATCGGCCACATAAATTATGTTAGCCCTTTTCGTTCAATCTCTTTGATTTTTGATAAGGTATTTTTTAAAGCATCAGAGTTTTTTTACATCTAGCAAGCAACTATTTTATTTCTACTGTAGATATCATTTAGTTTTTTTCTCTCTTAAATACGCATAAAGTATATATGGTTTCTAAGCAACTTTAAATCACTTGAAGTACTGTATTCTTCATTGAAGTGTTGAAGTATTTGTAACGGGAGACCAGGCAGTTTACACCTTTTTACCAGTTTCATTCATTGAGCAAAACAGGTAAGTGAAATAAATTGTAAATGTATTCGCATGAAAAGGCATACACACAGTGGAACACAAAATACAGGCAAAAAGACACACTTACTTGGGAACTGGGGTAAAAAACTAGACTCTCCTAGGTGCAAAAAGCAGGGCTTAGAAAATATTCTGGGCAGGCTTTGCTCAAGCTGGTGCCTTGCTATTCGCACCAGAGTACTTTTGCAAAGCCCGCCAACTCTCTTTCTTGCTGGAGACTAGAGACTTGAAACTGGAGACTCAAATCTGATGGGTGCATGGATTCTTATAGTATTTCTGACTCCA
>WSYH01012717.1:1511-16511 GCA_036426205.1 Ascaphus truei | reverse complement strand
GCACAATATTATTAAAATACAGAAATGCTGCTTCATTACCATAGCGTAAAGCCGCTAAGGCAATGAAGGGTGAAGGCAGAATAGCACATTTATTTGGGACAATTGCCCCCAATAAACATGGCAATAAACAACATACACCCCCTCTGTATTTAAAATACAAAAACAAGAATAAAGACATTAAATACATATAGCACTTACCCATTACCGGTTGCCACGATGAAGGCCATCCTCCTCTTCATCCTGCCCATGCCCCCTCCGCTGCTGCAAAACAGACACAGGAATGAAAACATCCAAAGTAATGTCCCCTAACCCCTTTATCACCATAGCGGTTATTAACCGCTACAGTCATTAAGGGGTTAACCCACCCTCACCCACCACTCGGGATGCCTACATACCCTCCCACACTAAACCCCCACCCCATGAGGCCTAACCACCCTCACCCACTACCCACAAGGGAGGCCTACCCACATACCATTTGGGAACACCCCCCCCCCATCCCCAGTACCCACAATAAAAACAATACAGTGACCCACAATAAACATAATTATATTTAGTAAATACATTACCCACCCCCTGTGCCCCCCCATAAATAAAATATTTATCCTTTTACATACAGGGTTCATAACGCAGACCCACGCGAGTCCCCGGTGGGCTGGCGGGGCACCTGACAAACCTACAGGGTACCAGCAGCCCTTTTCAAACAGGTTCTGGAGGCCTGCTGGTGGGTCCCGCCAGCACCATGGCCCCCAGGTGGTCTCCTTGGGTCGCCGTGGTCCACAATTGGGTTCCCACGGTAGGCCCAAGGATGTGTGGGAGCCCCAGGTCAGACCCACAGGTGTCTGCGGGGCCTCGGGTTGTTCCCACGGGGGTCTGGGGAACTCACGAGTGCTCACTACGGGTCGGCGGTGCCCCCACAGATGTGAGGCCACCACTTCATCCCCGCATGTGTCACACCTGGAACCGCCAGCCTGATACCCGTGAGATACCCGAGGAGACCCGCAGGTGGTCTCCAGAGGTCCCACGCGGAGCCACGGAACAAACCCTGAATGTAAAAAAAAATAAACCTAGCCTATACATTCAATACATTCCCCTCCCCAGCCGCCCCCAACTCTACAGTACAATAATTTGCAAAATAACTATTATCCAGATAGGGATAATAGATTATTTGCCCATTATTAAAAACCATTAACTGCATATTCCCCTAAATGTAGTACTACTACCTTATCAACAAGAAGTCTCAATTCCGCCCGCAACATCCCTTGTCCTTATTACCCACAAAAAACATAGCCATACAATGCCAATACATTGCAATTACAGTGAGGATTTCATTCAACCCTTTAAATACCATTCTGAATATAACTGTAAAGGTCATTAGGGGTTAAGCACATTGGACCCCTGATACCCCCCCTTACCATGAATTTTGGTACTTGGTTTCATCATGCAATATAATATATATATAATACAGGACTGTGGGGGTGCATCTCTATCTCTCTCTCTCTCCTCTTCTCTCTCTCTCCCATCTCTTCTCTCTCTCTCTCTCTTCTCTCTCTCTCTCCTCTCTCTCTCTCTCTCTCTTTCTCCTCTCCTCCCCCTCTCTCTCCTCTCTCTCTCTCTCCGCTCTCATCTCCTCTCTCTCATCATTCTCTCTCTCTCTCTCTCTCTCTCTCTCTCTCTCATCTCTCTCTCTCCCCCCCCCAATGATAACCAATGTCAAATAAATTAGCAGGGTTATCAAAAACATGCATTACTCAAATAACAGTTCTCCATTATGCACACTACAATCCAGTATTTCCGTCAATCATTCCTAACTGATATTACAATCAAAAAGAATAAAATAGGGCCCATCAAAAACCTCTAATCACATCAACACCCATTGCCATTAACATTGAATATATGATGCATACAATCTATGCACCATATACATTCTGCTAATGAATGTTAACAATAACATTTCAATCCAAATACAGATAACTCCAAACAAATATACTATTGTAACCAATCCGGTAAACATAAATCAATTACCATTCAATAATGACATCCCTAAACAATTTACATTCAATCCCTAACAATTAAACAATTAACTAATTCAAACCTGCAACTCAGCAATGTAGGCTGTGAAAATATATAAGTACCAAGAAGCATAAAAAATTAACAATGAAGGCTACCGCTGACCTCTAAAACAACATACAATAGCAACAATTACATCTATCTAATTTTAAAAGACTTTAAACACACATTTAAGCATACATGCATAGTCAAAATAATTAAAAACACAGCAAGCTTTTACAACACTATCATTACTTACCCTGTATGTATATATCTCTCTAGACATACATACATACATACAGTGGCAAGAAATGATATACCACAGATAATTAAATAAACATGTAAAGAACAGAATTTAAAAAAATTAACTAGTTGAATTAAATACATTTTTTACTTCACTTACCATTTCTTGGCCCCACCGACTCCCGTTGAACTGGTTACTCACGTACAAAACCACACGGCACAGGAACCCATAAAATAACAAACCATAAAAAAATAAACATTAAACTAAAAATCAAAATCAATCCACGGGTCTTCTACTTGTAATCCATCTTCATCTGTATTCTTCTTTCTTTTACCTTCTTCCGGGGTCTTCTTCCCGTTTTCGGCCACGCCCTGGTTTTCTTTCTTCTCCGGAGGTCCTTCCTCCTCGGCGTCTGGCTTCAAAATGAGACGACATAGGTTTTAAAGGCCTATGACGTCACATTTTCGTCATATGGTTCCCACGGCTCTGATTGGACCGTGAAAACCTTGTGTTTTGGCCGATAAAAAAAAAACTGATGACGTCACTTAAAGGCAATGAAAGCACAGCCAATCAGAATGGCTTTGCTTCAATTGCCTTTAAGATGACGCCATTAAAAGAAACATGGCCATCCACACATGGTACGGCAGCCAATCAGAGCGTGGGAACTTCATCCCTACTCTGATTGGCTCTAGTATATCATGTGACAGGGGCTTGGGGGAGAAAGGATGTGATGTCATTGAAAGCCTGACACATGGTACTAGAGCCAATCAGAGTAGGGATTTTCTCATCAGAGAAAAACAAACAGAGTAGGGATTTGTGACTTTCTCAACAACCCTTTGAGAAAATCACAGCACGTGACGAAACGCATCAGGGAACGGAACTGCGTCATCACGCAAGCGCATGACGGGCCACATTGAGCGCTGATTCACATTGTGGCCGGCTGACATTGGAGTTAGTACCTAAACTCAAAGATTGCACCATTGATTTTAAGGAGCTTTTGGACTCATGCACCGGAGAACATCTACCAGCAGCTTCAAGTGAGAGTTGGACTGCAGGGTCCGGATGCTGAGTGACCAGAGTTGGAGGTGATATGTATCACACACTGCTTGATTATTAACTTACCCTTGTGAGTGGATTTTCTACCCCCACCCTCCCATTGTCCCTTTCCCAAATAAATGTACTGTATTACGCTATGGGGCGTGCGCTCTCTCATCTTTTTCTCCAATAGGTGTCATCTGAATGTGGTTCATCCTATCTGAGAGCTGCCGGATACGCCCTCATACCAGCACTATTCCCCCAATTTAAGGACTTCAATTTAAGGACTGGTTTTTATACATTTTTTCTTTCTGCTTGTATTTTGTATGTTTTTGAAGTGTTGTCTTAAATTGTAGTTCACTAAATAGGAGCACTTAATATATGTTATATACATTTTTCTTTTTATCTTTAGTGTACACACTTATGATTTTTAGAAATTTTATACAAGAATATTAATTTCATTTATTTTTTCACATAAATTCAACACGTCAATTTGGAGCTGCAGCAACCCCCCCTTTTTTTTGTTTTATACATATATATATATATATTATATATATATATATATATGTAACCAGGTCCCCCTTGCCATACTGACCCCCTTCTTCCGCTGCGCAGGGCCGCCGAGTACGAGGGAGTGAGGGGTACTGGTGCGCGAGCCGCACATTACCTAGAGTTGCGGCCGGTTGTCAGGGACGCGATCGGGCCGGTTGCCGGGGACGCGATCGGGCCGTTGCACCGGGAGGACTCCAGGGAGTTCGCGCATGCGCAGTGAAGAGCCAGTATAGCCCGCGAAGCCCTGGCCAATCAGAGGAGGGCTCTGTAAGGGGACTTCAAGTCCCATGAGCCTCTGGAGTGGCCCCATGACGCCAGTGAGCCAATAGGGCTGCAGGAGTTCTGCTTGCAACAAAGTGATACATTTCGCGGGCTTGAAGCACGCTAGTGAGTTGGTGAGAGGAGCAGCTAGGGGAAGGAGGTAGGGTGCAGGAGTCAGTGACTCCCTGCACTAGGCCAGTACTCCCCTAGGCCCCAGATAACCCTGAGTCATCCTAGCTGTGTATTGTAGGGACTAGCCCTAGGTTAGGGACTCTGCCCCATTATCTAGTTATTAGTAGTGGACCAAGAATATTGATCGGTTGCTGAAAGAGAGCTGGACTATCTTCATGGAGGCCAAGCCAGCAGTGACTGCGGCCTGCGGGCAGCATACAGATCCTCGCCAAGGCACAGACGGAGTGGAGCTGCGGTGATATTTGTCCACGCCGGAATTCACCCCACGCGTAGGAGGATATCACGACGATCCAACCCCGGTGGTATAGCAGCACCCGTGGCTGGAGCACGGGCAGGTAACCCACTACCTCACGTGCACCAACAAGGCCTATCCCCAGACATAGTGGCTGTGCAGTCACACACACACACTGGTATATGACTTGGGAGAGCGAGACATTGGGCTGGGTTCACCGAACACGGGGTGAGATCATTCTGTGGGGGTGTTAGCGTCCGCCGTTACATACAAGGGTTAGCGTCCGCAGTGACGTATAGATTGTGGGCGCCCGCCGTGGTGCAAGTTAGCGTAAGCGTCCGCACGACGCAGCAAGTGTCTCCTCTAGAGAGGGACACAGGTTATTAAGGTATTGATGTGATATGGTTGCTTGCTTGTTAGTAAAAGGTTATGGTTAATATACATGCTGTGTATGGTATTATTGATTGTCCTGTGAGGAACCACTCCCCCTCTGGTGGGAGCCATCGCAGGTGGAGGCGCTGCATCATTGTAAGTGAGTACCCCTAGTATAATTGCCCCAGATTCCCCATGGCGGAAGCTCAGCCCTCCTGCGAGCCAACAGGTAATGCACCACACCTATGGAACAAGCTGATTGATTGGGGAGGGGGAGGGTCATGTGACTGCTTTTATCTGTATAATACCAACACATTTCCTGCATCTTTGCAGGAACTGCATTAGGCAGTGAGGCATTTAAAGTGAGGTTTTTAAGTGATAAATACAGTTAGACTACAGTTTGACTAGAGGTGACTGGGGACTGGATCTACTGCACACTCTTTTACTCAAGACAACAAACGGTAAGCTACTCAGATGATCCCATGCTTGCTAACCTGCCTATTTCAACCCCCCACCCCTTTACAACTTACTCACTGCAGTCTCTCCCAAAACTGACTGCACAATACACTGAAACACTGAACTGACTCTAGCATTGCAATACAGCTAAACATTTGACAAGGAACAGGCACACACCTGCTGTTTAGTCTGTCACACTCACTCTGCTCACAACAGCTCCTTGCAGCACTGCCTACCTCTGCCATCATGAACCTGCAATGTATTTTAATTTTTTTCTTTCTCCTGGTCTCATGGAGATGTTACTCCCTCTATCCACTACAAACTCCTCCATCCTGGCCCACACCCAACATCACCATACACCCTGGACTACTCCAAAGCCTTGCACTATCTACTGAATGTTGGTGGAGAACTCTAAAAACCAGCACTCCAACCACTGCTCACTCTAATGGAAAACACCACAAATCTACAACTTGCAAACAACTACCCAAATTTTTACTCATACTAGTACTCTCTTTAGCAGGTGATATTGAACCTAACCCAGGTCCTCCCATTTCAGCTCTGTCCCATGCCCCTGAGAATTCCACCTTTAAATTCCAAAAAGGGCTATCTGTCGCCCATATAAACATCCAGAGCCTGCTGCCCAAACTGGATGAACTAAGGGCATGGTGCCTTATGCATAAACCCAAACCTCGTATCTTACATAACTGCCGATCCCCTAAAACCCCTGATGCAAATATCGCCATTCAGGGATACTCCATTTTTAGAGAGATAGGTCAAAGAGAGGAGGAGGGGTGTTATTTTATATTGCAGACACCTTACAATTTACACTGTTAAATTGCCCACCAAGTCCCCCTCTTTTGAAACTCTAGTTGGCAAAATCTGCCTCCCCTTTTCTAAGCCCATCTTGCTTGCTGGCAATCTACACACGCCCCCCTAAGCCCCTCTACAATCCTTGACTGATATCATTCATTTTCTTGGCTCCATTTCCTCTCTGAATGAGAAGAGTGAAGCGCTAGTTCTTGGGGATTTCAACTTCAATTGGCTTGACCCTAAAAACCACAATCCAGATACAACTCAAGTCACTTAACCTATCGCAAACTCATTTCCCACCCACACGGATAAACCTGAAATCCATAACCATCCTTGCTAGACGGATACTCTCCTCAACCCCATCAGAATCCATTCCTCTGGCATCCTCTCCTGATATTTCAGTGACCATGCAATAGTGTACTGTTTAAGGAAAATTAAACACAACCGCCCCATTCAAGCCCTAAAGTTCTCCTCACTAAACATTAAAAATTTACCCACACAGTTCTCTGGATGACCTTACCAACTGCCCATGGCACAGAATGATTATTCAATTCCCGACCCCGATTCTGCGCTCGCTATTTCCAATCCGAGTTCTTAAAACTCTGCATACCCTGCTCCACTATGCAAATAGGGTACGGGGGGGCCCACCTTCCATGGGTTACATGACTATAAAGCACTCTACCAGTTCAGGGATGCCTTGTGAAAAGCTACAAAGTAACTGTCACTACCAAGGAGCTCAGTCACCTACAGATGCATGCGGAACATATCACAAGGCAAACAACATGCAAAAGCACAATATACGCTGACAATCTCCACCAAAATACATCAAACCCAGCAAACTTCTGGAAGGTTTCACAACTATATTCCAGCCTCCTAACCACAACAACCAAGTAATATCAACTAAGGGGGATATTACCTGACAACCCCACTGACATTGCAATGTCATTCAATGATTACTTGTGGGGTGTGCCACTAACTTATTGACGAAACGCAGCCACAAACCCCAAACATGAATCTCCTCCTGGGAGTATCCCTACAGTCCCACCCCCTCCCAACACTGCCCCACAATTTCCAATTAGCCCAGTATCTGATAGGAGATTACACAAGGCGTCCTCAAACTAAACTAAGCAGCCAATGTGGACCCGACATTACTACATCTCGGTTCCACGACTTGGTGCCCCAGCCATTGCCAAAACCAATTGCGTCCATAGTCAACATCTATCCTGCATGCAGGCCATATCCTAAGACCGGAAAACTCCAGAGTTTCCCAATCTTCAAAAGGTGGGGACAAACACTGTCACAAACTACAGGGCCAATCTCACTATCTCCAATTCTATCCAATAATGGAAAAATTGTCCACATCATCCCAATAAGCGTTTCTACAACCAAGACACATTTCCACTAGCCAATCCAGTCTGGGTTTCATCCCAAAACACCTCACCGTACTACCCTAGCTCAAAATTTGCAATGAAATCCATGTGATGAATGAACGGGGAAACAACTCACTGGTGCAGTATATCCTAGATTTTGCAAAGGCTTTTGACACAGTTGACCTGACTATGTTAATAACGGCATATAACAACAACTCCAGAGCTCTGGAATAGAACATGCTTTAAATTTCACTGGATTTCAGTCCTACCTATCAGAAGAACCCAATGTGTCATCTCATCGCAGTCTTAAACTCAAACCACCCTGGATATAACCTTGTGGTTGTCCCGACAGGCTCTGTCTGGGGCCCCTACTCTTTCAGTGTCATAATGATCTTCCCACAGCTTGTAAGGAGCCTATACACATGTATAGATGACACATCCTATATGCAACAGCCATAGACTATCTGACCTTCACAAACTTCATCTGACTTTTTGGACTCAAACGGATTTCCCAAAAAAAACTGTTTTTTAAACACTGACAAGACTGTAACAACTGGTATTTGTGACAAGCTAAATTTGTAAAGATTCCAGTGACTGAGCTCCTTAGAACCAACGCGAAACACACCCTAAACCTGTCCTAGTTTTAAATACCGGGCGTTATGGTTTGACTCCCACTAAACATTCGGGATGCACATTGATACCAACTGACAACCAAGACCATCGCCAAACTAGGGGGTACTTTACAGGAAACAAATCCTCCTAAGTACCTCCTGGTCAAAAGCAGTATTGCACGCAGATGCTAATGCCAATTATTTACTATGTAGACATAGTATATTGCTTGGCTCCTCAAACCCACTTAGCAAACTTGACACCCTCTTCAATTCAATTTGTTGTTTTGTTCTCCAATCAAGATAACTATAACACTACTGCGAAATGCTCAAAGACCTAGATTGGTCTCACTAGAGTCTAGCGGCAAAGTTCACCTTTCCGTCAATCACCTAAATACTTCTGGGCAAGCTACCCACCTACCTGAACAAGCATCTCACCCCTACCAACATGCAGCACCTATCACCTGAGATCGGACTCCAAAAGCCTGTTCATGTCACAAGCTCAACAAAGTATCCAGCCACCACTCCTCCTTCTCTTACCGTGCTATCCCAAAACTGGAACACACCTACCAGTGACCTTACATCCACCACCAGTCTAATTTCTTTCAATCTAAGGCTGTCACACATTTTAGCTGGGTTTGTAACTGTTTCATACCTCATCATAATTTATTTTTCTTTAACTGTGCACGCATGTCCTGTATATAATGTATACTTGTCATTTATGTAACATGTACTTGTAACCATGTATTATTGTTTTACTACTGTGCCCAGGACATACTTGAAAACGAGAGGTAACCTCAATGTATTACTTCTGTCTGGTAAATATTTATTATAAATAATAAATAAAATAAATAAAAATATAGGTACAATTGTATGTTGTCCTCTCCAGCCCCCCAGTATAACTGCGATTGGGGGGGTGGGGGAAACCCGTACTACTATATAATAAAATAACAAAAACACAGCCAGCAACTCCTCCAAGCACACAACTGTAAGTCAATGTGCAATGCCTCCAAAGAAGTTCCAAGATAAGATCCGTCTTCCCTGTTCCTTCAAAACCATAATAAAAGGCACAAAAGCAACAACACTCAGCTATAATCAAAAAACATGTAATTAGCAGTGACAAAACAGCACACTATAAACCCAACGTTTCGGTCCTGGCAGGACCTTCCTCAGGGGGTTCTACCAGACAATGACACACAGAGAACATATATACCCCATAGTTCACCATGTGAGGACAATTAGAGGCAGCTAATTGTACAATCCTGGAGCTCCACGAGTGCAATCAGTGTATGAGGTAGTACGGCGGCCATCTTGGAAATCAGGAGACAGAGCAATGTATTCTATCGCACATGTGCAGATGAGTACAGGCTCCCCCGGTGGACAAAAAAATCCTAGCATCCAATGTTGCTAGGAAACGCATGTGTGGCATTATAAACTCCTGGGAAGTCAGCTCAAAGTAAAGTTGCGCATGTGTAAGGCTCTGTGACAGCACCAGAACGTCACGCCGATCTGGTACCCCATTCAGTGTCAATTGCATCAGCGTGGCAGCTCCCTAAAGAAAATGACTGTGAAGGAACAAGTGAATCAACACATAAGGGTAATAAAAACAATTTCCAGAGCTGAGGGTGACTGTTTAGATGGCAAGGGGAGGGAGGGCAAGGATAGGGAGGAATAACAAGGGAAAGGAGGAGGTAGAGCAAAAACAAGCATATAAATTAGGCAATTGTAAATGACATACTGGTTAAATATTAATATTCAGTACTGTACCATTGGGGAACAATAATGCAATGTCCCGGAAATGGAAACCTAATTATGAGCATCTATGCATTAATGAAGAGAAAAGGACACAGAACAAAAATTCAAAAGATGCAATCACAAAAAACATCCTAATTTGAAATCTTCATTTAGTCCTCGCGGAGCCATTGTGTTCAGTTCAAAAACCATGCGTGTTTCAAGTTGTAACAGCAATTTGCCCCTGTCTCCTCCACGGGGGCCAGCATGTGCTTGCATGATGGGCATGCATCGTAGCGTTGCCAAGCTATGCTTGTGATCTTTAAAATGTCTCGCTACCGGTTGTAGTTTGAGATCCTCATTATTCGTACTGTCAAGTAATGCCTTCCTAATGGAGGAGCGGTGCAAGCTCATACGCTCCTTCAACATACGTGTGGTTTTACCAATATAATACAGGTCACATGGACACCGGATGATGTATACAACAAAATTACTCTCACAGTTCATGTAATCCTTTATTTTAATGGCTTTTCCTCTGTGTGGATGGACAAAGCTTTACCCCAATATCATGTGTTGACAGTTTATACAGCCATGACATTTATGTACACCGGGAGTTTTGGAGAGCCAATTCATAGGGCTAGCATACTTAGATACCGGATCTGCCTGTGTCAATAGGTCACCTATGTTTCGGCCCCTGCGGTAACAGAATAATGGTGGTTTGGTACTTCATCATGTACTATTCATAGAAGTATCATGAAACACTGGCACATCTTGGAAAACGACAAAAGGATTGGGAAAACCTTCACCAAACCACCATTATTCTGTAGTTAATATCGCTACGGTCATGAAGGGGTTAACCCCTACCGCTACCCCCCCGCAAGCCCTAAACAACCACCGTTGGGGCTAATACCCCCTTCACCCACCCCCGCTACCCACATTAAAAAAAACTCACACACAGCAGCCGCCCCAAATATAAATAAATAAATCTAAATAAATATATAAATAAATGAATATAAATAAATACATTTAAAATACATTTTTATTCATAGTGTAGATGTGCAGGGGGTCTCCGAAGCTGAACCCCGTTGGTTTCAGGTCCGGGGACCCCCTGCTCCCTCTGCATTTAAAGGTCCCGATCACGTGACCGCGGCATGAAAACCAAGCAGAGGGATACCGGCACCTCATAAAGGGGGCTGTCTCTCGGGAAGCAGGGGGTCCCCAGACCTAAAACCAAAGCGGTTCAGCTCCGGAGACCCCCTGCACATCTACACTATGAATAAAAATGTATTTTAAATGTATTTATTTCTATTTATGTATTTATTTAATTATTTAGATTTATTTATTAATTGTGCTGCCCCCCCGTAAGACCTAAACTCACACCAAGGGCCAAATACCCCCTTCACCCACCCCCACTACCCACAATAAAAAAAAATCATGCACAGCAGCCCCACAATTAATAAATAAATCTAAATAAATAAATAAATACATTAATATAAATAAATATATATATATATACACAGTATATATAACAACAATCCCTATACATATATATATATATATATATAGCAAAGAATGACCTAGGCGCACATGTGCAGGGGAAGAGAAAGGAAAAAAGAGGAAAAAATCATAGGGCAGTATATCAATACAAACAGATTAGAAATCGGTAAGATATGCACTTACACTAGTAAGATCAATAAAGGCCTTTATTCCACTTTGGGACTCTCGAACTCAGCTCCTGTAGTTCGTCTGTTTCTTGGCTCCTGGATCTTGGGAAGGGCTTATCCTGAAGGCTCCTTGCAGCAGTCACGTTGAGTCTGTTTTAGCAGACTATACCTTGATATGGATCTCGTATAAGGGGATGGGTAGGGAATAAAAGGAGAAACATATGTGTAAAACCTTTTAATAAAACATCTAAGGGTAAAAAACAATGGTATTTAACTCACATTCTATGAGTTAAAAACGGGCAGTAGAGAATGTTTTGGCGAGTCTCTCACACTCGTGGTATAGAACGCCGTCTTCCAGACCTCCTCACACCGGCAAGTGCTTCCGCATCAGGTGATCCGGTCTTGTACGGCTCTCGCGAGATTTCCCTCTGTGTAATTCACTGCCAATGCTCCGTTCGACTCACATTTGTATTCAAAAGCATCAGAGCAGGTATATGCAAACACGTGGCGTTTCAGGACAGACAGAAGGTGTATGGTCTGAGGACAGACAGAAGGTGTATGGTCTGAGGAGAGGACGTGTCTGTCCTGAAACGCCACGTGTTTGCATATACCTGCTCTGCTACAGGAGCTGAGTTCGAGAGTCCCAAAGTGGATTAAAGGCCTTTATTGATCTTACTAGTGTAAGTGCATAACTTACCGATTTCTAATCTGTTTGGATTGATATACTGCCCTATGATTTTTTCCTCTTTTTTCCTTTCTCTTCCCCTGAACATGTGCGCCTAGGTCATTCTTTGCTATACATTCCCAGCGGCGTTGTGGAGCCGCAGACCTAACTTGGCTGCAAGTCTGTAGGGTTAGTAGACTGTAAGGGTATATACAGTTTATTGATTGATTGGCTGAGAGTGTGGTTTTTTAATTTATTTTAACCATATTCAACATATTGTTTTATATCTGCGCTGTTGTTTTTTGTCTGTATATATATATATATTATATATAGTATATAATATATATTTCATATATTTCTACACTGTCTATGTGTATATATATAGTATCCCTATATATATATCTAATCTATAGAGCATATACAGTTTACTATATATAATTATAGGTATCCATAATATAGTATATCTACTCCTTCTGCTCTCTCTCGTCTATCACTGTCTCTCTCAACTACTTCTCTTCCTGTTCTCTCTCTCCTGTGTTATAGATACTCGATCTCCTATCTCTCGGTATCCTCTACTGCTGTCTACCTTAATACTACTATTCCCTCCTACACGTATTCCACACACCTCGAGACAACTACTCACCCTAACCTTTAGCAGGTGTTACTCAACCCCCTCTGCTCAGTCCACAAATACCCTATCGCGCATCAGACCAACATCACACTTCCCTGACTTTCCTTAATAACTACCTATTCTCTTACTCTATCATCAAATGCCAATGAAAAAACTCACATTCCAATCAATACATTGCATTTACATTGTATTTATGATGCATCAAATCTATGCACCATATACATTCTGCAAATGAATGTGAACATATCATTGCAAGCTAAATACAAATACTCCAAACAAATCAACTATTTTAACCAATCAAGTAACACAAAATCAATATACTAAGTACCAACCAACAAAAACAAAATTTAAAACCAGGCTAACCCTTACAATACCAAGGATTACATCTTCTAATTGTAAAAAACATTATACTGTACACCACTTGAGCATTGCAATAAAACACATACAGTACAGTACATCCCCTGTATCTCCCTGCCTTGATGTGTAATCTGTGTAAAGCCCCCTCCCCCAATGTTTCTGGTAATCTCCTGCCTTGATGTAATCTGTATAAAGCCCCCTCCCCTATTGTGTCTGGTTAAATCTCCCTGCCTGTGTGCTGTGTGATGCAGTTTATAAATGTGGGGAGGGAGGTTGGTTATAACCCCACCATCCCGTGACTGTGATTCTGTAAAGCCCCTCCTTCCTAATGTTCTGTTAATCATCTCCCTGCCTGAGTGGATTCTGTAAACCCCGCCCCCCACACCAGGTGGCTCTTAAATCTCCCTGCCTGGGTGCTGTAGAGTGCATTAGTAATGTGGGGGCGGAACCGATGTGCATATCGTGGAGGTCTAACCACCCTCCCCACTACCCACATACCGCACAGCCCTACCCCCCCCATCCTGCCTGGCCCCTCCGCTTCTGCAAACAGACCACAAAAATGAAACATCCCAAGTAATGTCCCTAACCTCTTAATCACCATAGCGTTATTACCGCCTACAGTCATTAAGGATTTAACCCACCCTCACCCCCCACATCGGGAGCCTAATACCCCCCACACTAACTCCCCCCCCCTGTGAGGCCTACCACCCTCACCCGACCCCATACCCAGGGGGCTACCACTCAACCGTTGGGGAACCCCCCCCCCCACCCCCAGTACCCACAATAAAAACAACACAGTGACCCACAATAAACATCATTCTGTTTATTAAATACATTACCCACCCCCTGTGCCCCCCATAAATACAAGATTTATCCTTTTACAAACAGGGTTCATAACGCAGCCCCACGCGAGTCCCCGGTGGGCTGGCGTGGCACCTGGACAGACCTACAGGGTACCAGCAGCCCTTTTTAAACAGGTTCTGGAGGCCTGCTGGTGGGTCCCGCCAGCACCATGGCCCCCAGGTGGTCTCCTTGGGCCACCGTGGGCCACAATTGGGTCCCCACGGTAGGCCCAAGGATGTCTGAGAGCCCCGGGTCAGACCCACAGGTGTCTGTGGGGCCTCGGGTGGTTCCCACGGGGGTCTGGGGAACACACGGGTGCTCACTACAGGTCCGTGGTGCCCCCACAGAAGTGGGACCAAATATCATCATCCCTGCACCTACGGGTCGGCGGTGCCCCCACAGAAGTGGGACCACACAGCTTCATCCCTGCAGACTACGGGTCAGCGGTGCACCCACAGATGTGAGGCCACCGCTTCATCCCCGCATGTGTCACGCGTGGAACCACCAGCCTGGTACCCGTGAGAAACCCGAGGAAACCACAGGTGGTCTCCAGAGGTCTCACGCGGAACCATGGAACAAACCCTGAATGTAAAAAAAATAAACCTGGCCTATACATTCAATACATACACCCCCCCCCCCAACATCTACAGTACAATAATGTGCAAAATAACTCATATCCAGATATGGATAATAGATTAATTGCCCATTATTAAAAACATTAACTATTCAAATAAATAATAAAGTGCTACTGACCTCATCAAGAAGAAGTGTCCGTCGCCAGCAACATTCTTGTCTTGTCCACAAAAATACATTGCCAAAACAAAGCCAATTCATTGCAATTACATTCAGATATCAATTAACCCCTTAAACACCTTATCGGATAATAACCGCAAAGGTAATTAAGGGGTTAAGCCACACTGGCCCGATACTCA
>WSYH01012716.1:0-15165 GCA_036426205.1 Ascaphus truei | reverse complement strand
GGTGAGAAGAGACGAGAGTAAGATTAGAGAGAAACAGAAGGGCTGAGACAAAAGAGAGCAGACGGAGAGATAGAACTATTTCTTCCCTTCTCAGACCCCTCTTCGCCGTAATGTCCTCCTCCTCCATCCCCCTCCTTCTCTCTCTCTCTCTCTCTCTCTCTCTCTCTCTCTCTCTCTCTCTCACCCCCTCTCTCTCTCTCTATCTCTCTCACCCCCTCTCTCTCACCATCTCCCTTTGTCTGTCTATCACTCTGTTTCTGGATCTATTATTTACCCTATATATCTTAACTGCCCTATACTACACCGAAATAACCTATTCTGCTTTCTTCCAGATCTGACTCAAGCTTCACACGGAAGACATCGGAACCCCCCTAACCCAGAAGACAGGTAGGGAACACATTCCCTCCAATGTATAACATTGCGGGAATGAGGATACCTGGACATTGAGGGACTGCGGATCAGGTAAGATCCCAGGCGGGATTGCTGCTTTAGATATTGTGAAGCGGGGACATCCAGACACTGGTTAAGGGGTTCAGGAAACTAGTCATTCACACCTGGCTTTTATTTCTAGATCGACATTTACACAGACACACGTAACAAGGACTAATTGTAGTATAATGTAATACAATAAATATATTTGTCATTTAAATGGATTTTATTCATATGTTTTATTTTAAAGCGGGGTTGGGGGTGGGGTTGGGGGCGGGACTGGGGGCGGGGTTGAGGGCGGGACTAGGTGACGAGTAGATTTTTTGGTTGGGCGAGTAGATTTTTGGGTGATTTGTCGAACACTATATATATATATATATGTATGTATGTATGTATGTATGTATGTAAGTATGTATGTATATATGTAAATATATGTGTATATATACATATAACACCAATATACAAATGAATGGTTAAGAATTACATACACATGTATAAATAAAAACATAAAATCTGAATCTCATAATTATCACATAATAAAATTAAACCAGCAGCACATTGCATCTTAAAATTAATCCAGCAGCACTTTTAAAAATAAATGATACTGTATCTCCTCTCCCAACAAACCAGCAGCTAGACAAATGTATATCAAATGTCACACAATTACATTGAGTGTGTACATGATGCAATTAATCTGTGCATCATGTAACACTATGCAAAATCAATTTCAAAATAAAATACACTATGAACAACAACATACAATGCCATCCACAAAATCAAATAGAAACTAAACAACATAAATACATTTACCATCAATCAATTAATCAATTTCCTAAATCAATTACAATACAATTAAAATCAATTATACAATTCACTATTCAATTCCTAAATCCCAACCATTGACAAAATAATTCTACTTCAAAGTAACCACCATCATACAAATTTAACTACCAGAAATAAGCCATTTTTCAAAAGCAAGCCCCTGAAATATACTACTGCAAAAAGCATTAAAAATGACATGTAACTAAATAAAAATTACATTACACACACAACAATGTAGAAATCAAGCAGCTAAATACATTTGAAATACATGAATAAAACATAAACATTAGCAAATTAATCATTTATTAACCCTGTATGTCTATCCATATATATATACACATTACATACAGGGGCAATAAAAGAGCATAAAAAACAATGCATTTCCATAAAAAATAATCACATAGAATACACCCATTCAGTGTCCCTGAATGTATGTATATCCATAGGGACATAGATCAATTCAGGGGCATTAAATGAAAAAAAAAAAAAAAACACATGAATAAAAAATAAAAAAAACCTGTAAAAGTTAAAATAATATACTTTTCTTTTGTTTACTTACCATTAGATGCCCACTCACCAAAATCCAGGGGAACCGGAAGCTCTCGAACCAATCCAAAGGTAACCATAAAATAATAAACCATTACAATCCACGTCTGTGTCTTCTTCACCGGCCCTCGTGTGGTATTCCGTAAAGTGGCTACATTAGGTAATTCTTTATCACCCAGTATGTTGCAGCCCAATAGATCCCCCAGAAATATGTTATCTTTCTTTAGCAAATTACAAGGTTCATATAAATGTGGACAATGCAAGATTTGTCCTAATATGACTAAATCTACACATTTTTCTAACCGTGATGAGACACGCAGATTTAAGATTAAATCATTTCTTTCCTGTCAAACAGAATTTGTTGTTTACCTATTGATATGTAAATGCAGCAAACAATATGTCGGCCTGACTAGCAGAGTCCTCAAGATTCGCATCTTAGAGCACTTGAGGCTGATATGAAATAAAGACATGCTGCACCCAGTATCTAAACATTTCAACATTTGTCCATTGGGTTCGGTGCGATCACTACAATGTATAGCACTTGAACATATTCCGCTACCTCCTCGTGGAGGAGATAGGATTAAAATCTTGCACCAGCGAGAAGCACATTGGATCTTTACGCTTAATACATTGCAACCCAATTTTTTAATGTAGAATGGGATCTGCGCTGTTTCTTATAATAACCTTTTGTATCATTTATATTTTGCTGTTGCTTTTATTCATTTATTATATGTTTAAATGATTTACAGTCCTCATTAACATGTATGTTTTTTGCTTCTGTGCTTCTCTTTCCCCTCTCCCCTCTCCCCCCTTCCCCTTCCTCCACCCCTCTCCCCCTCACCCCCCCCGTTTTACCCTCCCATTACTGGCTTTCCTTGACGCAATTAATTATGACTTAGGGCTCTATGCAGTAAGCGCCGAAAAAGTGCTCTCGCCAAGTGTTCCCTATCGGCATGATTTTGGCGATTTGCCCTCGCAGTATTCAGGAAGGGCCGAATCCCTGGCGAATCACTGCGAAAGCAAAACGCAGATGAGCCGGTGATAAAACAGCCTGTCTCCCGATAACCTGGCGATACGCCGTTTCTGCCGATATGTGTTTGCAGCAGAGAGAGATCCGACGCTCTCTCTGCGCAAACATCGGCAAAATAAAAAATGTTTGGGGCATTACTATACTGTATGTGTTAGGGGGGGTTATTTCTTTATAAGTATGTATGTGTTTTGACATTAATTTGGGGGGGCACAGAATTGGAACTGCAGGCCCGCGGGTAACAATATATATATACTGTAAATATTACTGTATTCTCATTTGCATGTCTTAGACAGGTCTGCAACCCTGTCTTACCCCATTATCGCCCAGCATACAGCGTTTCCACTGCAGCAAGGGATTATGGGAAATAAGATGCAAATGAGCACACAGTGCCACCTTTTGTCTCAAGCTCGTATTACACAAGCAAATCCTCAAGCCAATACATACTGTTTTAAAAACAGCTTTTAGACAGAGGCTGGGATGAGATGCAAAGCCAGTAAACCCACTCACAGACATGTTTCAACCTTGATGGGTATCATCAGTGTGAGGTTGGTTGTGCTGGCTAAGCAGGTTTGAGACTAGACTAGGTATTCACCACAATTAGTAAGGTTATGGTGGGTAAAAAAAAAGTGACAAAAACCCTCCAGAGTAAAGCATATAGCAACTGTAAATATTACTGTATTCTCATTTGCATGTCTTAGACAGGTCTAAAACCCTGTCTTACCCCATTATCACCCAGCACACAGCGTTTCCACTGCAGCAAGGGATTCTGGGAAATTACATGCAAATGAGCACACAGTGCCACCATTTGTCTCAAGCTCGTATTACACATTGGCATGCTGGTACTTTTTTTTTCAACTTTACTTTTATTGGGTTTTCCATGCATACAGTAAATCACCAACAATTGTCTCAGGGGTCAACTGTAACCCATATCTTTTAACAACACGTAACATGAAAATGACATCAACTGAGGGTAACCTACATTCCACAAACATGTCTCACCAAACTGACAAGACACAACACAGACAGGAAAGAAGGGATAGGTGGGGGGGGGGGGGGGGGAATAGGGTGCCGCTGCCATTGCATCCGTCGTTTCGAACTCCTGGCTTCTTCCCTACTCATTGGGCTCTTCTCTATCAACTACTCTAGCCGTCCGTCTCTATGTGGTCGTGGACCCTGCGTTGTCAAAGGAGAACGCACCTGTATCTATCATTGTAGGATTGCGGATATGCTTATCCCCGGGATGTCTGTCTGAGCCAGCCAAGGCGTCCAGACTTTTAGGAAATTTGGGCCAGTGTCGTTGACCAAACTCGTCAACTGTTCCATCCGGCAGACGTGCCAAATTCTGTTTCTAATCTTGGGTTTTACTGGTAAATCCGATTGTTTCCACAGTGCTGCTATCTCGCACCTGGTGGCTGTTGCAAAGTGCGCGATTAATTTGTGCGACAAATTTGACAGACCCTGGATCCGTCTGCCCAATAGGAATAACCATGGGTCCAGGGGGTCTCCAAACCGAGTATCTTTTGTATCCAATCTCTAATTTGTTCCCAAATTGGGGCCACCCTCGTGCAAGACCACAGCATGTGTTGTAGATCTGCTATCTCCCCGCACTGCTTTGGGCAGAGCGGGGAGTATCCTTTGACAAATTTAGATAATTTTACTGGGGTATAGTACCAATGCATGAGGACTGTATATGCGTTCTCCTTTAACGTGGTGCAGATTGAACTTTTCGCTGCTGCCTGCAGGATCCCATCCCAGCTCGTCCTCTGATGTCTCCCCTAGATCTGTCTCCCACTGTCTCATGTAACTGGGCCTTGTGGTCGTCGGAGTCTCAGGACAGATCACTTCCTTGTACATTCTAGAAGTTAGTCCCCGCGTGTCTGTATCTCTAGAACACAGCTGCTCAAAATTTGTCCTTGCTGGTCTAATTGGGAATTTGTTATAAAAATCTCGGAGCTGGAGGTATCTAAATAATTCCTTGTTTGGGATATCCTTTGTGGATTTAATTTGCGCAAAAGTTTCTATATGTATCCTCCCCTCCAGATCCTTTAATCTTGTGATACCTGCCTGTGTCCAAGCTAACAAATTACCGCTATTCATTCCTGGAGCGAAGTCCGTGTTGCCGATTATCGGGGTCATTAGGGAATGTTTGGAAGTGAGGTTACAACTATTTTTAGTAGCCTCCCAGACCTTCAAGGAATTGGCCATGGACTGAAGCGGAACCCCTATTTTGATGGAGCTTCCCTTAGGGAGCCAAATCAGATTATGCAGCTCAACCGGGGCACCACAGCTTTTCTCTAGTTCCACCCACCGCCTCTTGTTTGGATCTGCGTGCCACTGGACAATTTGGCTTAATTGTGCCGCTTAATAATAAGCTAACAAGCAAGGTACTGCAAGTCCCCCTTTGGAAGTAGGCCTCTTTAAGATACCTTTTGCAATTCGTGGGCTTTTTTTATTCCAAATGAATTTCATAATGCTAGACTGTAGGGAGAGGATGTCGGAGATCATTAAAGGTATTGGCAGGCTTTGGAAAAGATATAACATCTTTGGGAGGAGGTTCATTTTCACGCTATGCATCCTGCCAATCCAAGATATGCCGCCCCTCATCCATGTCCTGAGATCCTCCCCCAGTGTCTTAATCATCTTTGGGTAGTTTGCTTTGTATAGAGTTTTGTAATCCCTGTTGAGATATACCCCTAAGTATTTGATAGCGAAGGCTTGCCATTTAAAATTAAAGTTTATTTCTATTAATTTTTCTAATTCTTTGGGTAAGTTGATATTTAGAGCTTCTGATTTTGTCTGATTAATTTTGAAACCCGAGATTTGATTGAACCTTCCTAGGATCGCAAAGGTGTTGGGGAGAGATATGAGTGTCTTGACAGTGTTAAAATCACATCATCGGCGTATAGTGCCACCTTATGGGTCTGGTCTCCAACTGTTATTCCTGCTATATCCGGGCTTTGTCTAATGTGCACTGCTAGGGGCTCAATACAGAGGGCGAACAGCAAGGGGGACAGCGGACATCCTGCCTTGTTCCGCTACGGATGCTAAATTGTTCTGACGGGAAGCCCTGATGCCGCACCCTTGCCGTCGAGCCCTCGTACAAAGCTAGTATGGCATTTAACAGACGTCCCTCAAAACCAAATGCCTTCAATGTCTCTTTTAAATAGGGCCAGTCTATCCTATCGAAGGCTTTTTCAGCGTCTAGACTTAATACCATGGACTGGTTGTTTTTTTGTTTAGCCAGATCAATCAAATCTATAATCCTCCTGGTATTGTCCGACGCCTGCCTGCCTTCGATAAACCCTACCTGATCCGAGTGGATTAACCCCAGTAGGACGCTACCCATCCTGTTTGCTATAAGTTTGGAAAAGATTTTAACATCTGAATTGATCAGTGAATTAGGCTGGTAGCTCTTGCAGTCTGCCGGGTCCTTACCAGGTTTATGGATCAGAGAGATTGAAGCCTGCAACATTTGTGTTGGGAAGGAGGCCCCTGCTACAATTTCGTTAAAGAGTTTTAACAGATGGGGAGCTAGTAATTTCAGATATTTCTTATAGTATAAATTGGAAAACCCATCTGGTCCAGGCGCTTTTGCTGGTTTGAGTGTCTTAATTACCTCCGCCACTTCCTCGAGTGTGAAGTCTTGCTGTATTAGCTCTCTCATATCTCTGCCCAACCTCGGTAGTTTTGCCTCCTGCAGAAATAATCTGAGCAGCTCTGTATTTTTCTGATTGTGGGTGACCTTGTTTCCATCATATAGAGTTTCGTAGAAACATTTAAATTCCTCTACAATTTTTCTAGGGTTGGATGTCAGGTCCCCTCCCTGTGTTCTAATGGCGTGAATGTGATAATATTGGAAGCTTATTTTTGAGCTTATTGGCAAGTAAGGTATCTGGCTTGTTAGCTTTTTCGAAAGAGTTACGTCTGGTCAATGCCATTTCTCTCTCGGCCTGGGCGGATAAGAGGAGATTGAGCTTTGTTTTAGTGTCTAAAAGTTCTTTCAGATTTTGTTCATGTTTGTGAGAGATCTGCTAGTTTCTTTTCCAATTCTCTGATTTTGGCTTCTCTCTCTCTTTTGCATTTAGCTGCCAAATTCATTAAAATCCCTCTGAGGGTAGCCTTATGGGCCTCCCACAGTGTGGAGTGTGCTGACACACTCCCCTCATTCTCCTTGAAATATTCCTCAATCTTATCTCCCACCTCCCTTTCTATATCTGGGATTTTTAGTAACATTTCATTTAGTTTCCAATTCACTCGAGGCCTGTCTAGCGGAATTAGCGTGCATCACAGCTCGATAGATGCATGGTCAGACCATGAAATATCATATATCTCAGTGCGAGAGACCCCTGGAACCATTCTGTTTGGCACAAGGAAGTAATCTATCCTACTGTATCTGTTATGTGGGTGTGAAAAAAACGTGTACTCCTTCACCGTCTGATATTGTTCTCTCCATATGTCTGACAGTTGACAGTCTCTCAGACCCTGGTTTATTGTTAACACGTTCTGTCTGTGAGTTGTGTGCGATTTAGTACATCTGTCAAGGTCGGGGTTCAGCGTCCTATTCAGGTCCCCTGCAACAATGATGGTTCCTTTCGCTTTTTTACTTAGCTGATAAAAGAACCGTTTGAAAAAGCCTTCTGCCGGCTCACAGGGAGCATAGATTGCCGCCAATGTGATTGGCTGCTCTCTAATTGAACCCGTCACTATAATATACCTCCCCCCTCTATCTGCATACGTCCCGTCCGTTACCAGTGGGATGTTGTTATGTACTAAGATAGCTACTCCCCTTTTTTTAATCGCTGCTGAGGCCAAAAAGCTCGTTCTAAAGTTCTTATCAAAAAACTTTGTGTAGCTGTCCCTGGAGAAATGTTTCTCCTGCAGAAATAATATCTCTGAGCCTTTACGTCGATAGTCTTTAAACACCAGTTTCCTTTTTGTTGGACTGTTGAACCCCTTTACATTGTGTGATATAAACACTATGTCGTTACTCATCTTTAGTCCTGTGTATTTTTGTCAGTGCTGTTCACTGTATTTTTGTCAGTGATGATGACTTGGCTGACCTCCCCTTTGGTGGAGTCCCGATAGTGCTGGCTCTTCTTTGCCGTCTGCCAGGTGGTAGATGGCTGGGCCCAGGAGGGGCAGGAAACACAGAGGGTAGAAAACAGAAGGGAACAAAAACACATTAATATAATCAACAATTAACGTCAGCACTCGACGCCAGGTCATACCCTCCCTGGCCATTATCACACAGCACTTCCACTGCAGCAAGGGATTCTGGGAAATGACATGCAAATGAGCACACAGTGCCACCTTTTGTCTCAAGCTCGTATTACACATTGGCATGCTGGTACTTTAGTTGAACATGGTCTCCCATAGGTTGATTAATCAACCAATGTCTATAACCCTAGCTGCCTTGCATACTCATTACTGAAATGAAATTAAAGCTGCAGTTCAGTCTTTTTTTTTCTTCTTTTTTTTTTACTTCAATAGTTTTATGTGTGCAATCGCTAATTACCTAAAGAACTGTATAGCTGCAGGTCAATTCGTTCTCCATGTATTGATTGGCAAAATTTGGAGACATCATTAGATATGGGATCTGTTTTTCTTCTGCTTCTTTCTCTCAGTGGAAGCTCATGAATATTCATGAGCACTCCTGCACTGGCATGTGCTAGAGGGAGGGCAGGGCTGACAAAGGGGTGTGCCAGGGCTTGTGACAGGACATGAAGGGGCAGTGCCTTAGCAAATGCTTGTTAAAATAGAATACAAGAAAATTGGTCTTTCAAAGTTGTTGTTTTTTAAAAACAGAAAATGCTAAAAGTATTTTTTCTTACTACAGAACTGATTTATTAAAAAAAAACACATGCAGGATATTGACTGAACTGCAGCTTTAACTATAACGAACCCATATCTAAAGTTATAAACATAAAAAATATTTAACAATAATATAAAATATCAGACAATTTTAATAACAAATGATAATAAAAAATTTAAATAAAATACATATATCAAATAACGAATGAATTGAAATCTTTTAGGATTATTCATATTGAAGTTTTTAAATTGGTGTTATGCAAAACTTGATTTAACCCCAACCCAAAATTGTTTTATACATGGTTGGATGTCTCACATGCAGGACATCTCTATGGACCTATTGCATGTGTCAGATCCAATCATATATTCCTGGTACAGTTTCAAATGTAGGTAATAAAACAGAGTTTAATTTGATCAGATATCATAGTAACCAATTGGGCATAAATGCATGAATGATCCATATATAGATCATTCCATATCCTTGTTTTCCAAGGTATGGAGATTCATTGCATAAATGCGCCCAGATCTATGTCTGTATTTAGTCCAATTGGAACCAATGTTTTTATCATATGGATCCACTTGGTTTCCAACTTGGATATGGCGTTGACATTATCTCCACCTCTCAAATTGGTGGGTAATTTATCTATGCCAATATATTGGATGCCTGCAGAGTTACCATTATGCGCCTCACAAAAGTGTCTCGACAATGTATGTTGTAAAAATCTTTTCTGTATGTTAGTCATATGTTCTGCAAAGCATAGCTTAAGCTTTCTCGTAGTGCGCCCTATACACTGTTTTTTACAGGGGCACTGTATGAACTATACGATATTGGTTGAATCGCAATTTATAAAATGATTGATATCATATATTTTTCCTATATGAGTTGAAGAAAATTTCCCTGTCTTTTTAGCACTATGTGGATCCAGTTTGCACATTTTACACCTAAGGCACTTATAAAATCCCTTAGGTTCTAAAAAGGTACCTGTAGATATAGTTTTATAGGATGGTTTTAAACAACTAGGTGATATAAGTTTTTTAAAGTGTCAGCTTTAGTAAATAATACTTTGGGAACTAAAGGAAGATGTGACTGTAAGATTGGATCTTTTAGTACCAATGGCCAGTGTTTTGTGATCACCTTTTTTATGAATGGGGCTAATGGGTTATTTTGGGTAATAAATGGTACATCTATTTTACTCTTCAAGTTGTCAGCAGATTTGACTTTTCTATTATTATATTTTAATAGTTCTTTTCTCTCAATTTTACTTATTTTTGAATATGTTTGATCTAGAACTGTCTTTTTATAGTTCTTAGATTTAAATTTTTCAAGCATTGTCCTGGCTTGTTGCTCATATATGTCGTTGTTCGTACAGTTTCTTTTTATTCTACGAAATTCCCCTTGGGGAATATTGTCAAGCCAGGTAGTTAAATGGTTACTGTCCGCCTCTATATAGTAAGGCAACTTATCGGTTTATGGTAAGTTTTGGTACAGATTCTTCCATTTTCAATGTAAATAAGTAAGTCGAGAAACTTAATTTCACTCGTGCTAAATTTGGAAGTGAAGTGTAAATTAAATGTGTTTTGGTTAATATACTCTAAAAATAATAAAATTGTATCACTATCACCCTTCCAAATAAAGAATATATCATCCACAAAACATGTCCATAGTACTAAATTTGCACCGAACTGATGCGATGACCATATATATTGCTCCTCCCACATTCCCATGAGGAGGTTTGCATAGCTGGGTGCAAATTTAGTACCCATGTCAGTGCCCTTAATTTGTAAAAATAACTCCTCATTAAACCAAAAATAATTGTGAGTTAAAGTGAATTTAATCAATAAAACTAAAAATTCAATATGTGATTGAGTGTATAATCCTTCCTGTTCTAAAAAAAGTTGAATAGCTAAACACCCTTGTGCGTGATCAATGACTGTGTATAGTGAAGTGACATCACACGTGACTAAAAAAAATTGGTCTAACCATATAATTTCTTGTAACTTATTTAAAATGTGCGTTGTGTCCTTTAAATGTGAAAGAAATTCCTATCAAGTGAAGAAATTGATTTCATTCTTATAAAAAAAACTATTCTACCCATTTTTTATTATTTTCCAAAAATTACATAAGGATCCCTTAAACCCTCCCGGTCGCCCTATAATTCAGGTGTACAATCAATTACCTCCAACTTGTCAGCATATTTAGATTTTTTCTTGCAAAAACCAGTCAAGAAACTCAAATCACACACATGGAAATCATCTACAGACGAAGCAGCCATAGAATCTCGGCGTCCCACGTGGAGAGAAGCTGTCTACTTTTGCGTAATTTTACTACTAAAATATGCTTTACCATATTTTGTCTCTTTTTATTCATTTCAGAATTCATCCTCAAGATATCAGCTATTGTTTCAATTTATGCTCTTTATATATTTTATATATTATATTTAACGATTTTTGCACCTGTGTTTTACCTTTTCTTCCCATTTATAACTATTGTGTATAGTGTAACACTGTGGCAGAATTTATCGTTATAATCCTGGTTTTATTGTGTTTGTTTGCGCACTTAGATAATTTATAGTTTATATATATATAATAACACATAAAATAACACATTTGTTAACCCTATAATACTGCATTTTTTCCTTATGGAAGTTTGATGACCCCAGGACAATGTGTCGATTGGAGTTACCTAAAGCAACATTTGAGGTTTGTGTATTTAAAAGTAAAATAGGTATTTAATGGATAGAAACAGATTTAAATGGCAAAACACTTTAATTTTGATGCATAATGGAATACATGATCTGTTCAATTTTATCATACGTGGCAGTATTGCTCTGTGTTCTGGTGATAGCACACCTTCACTTAGGCCAGGGGTGCACAAACTGGGGGGCGTGAGATTTTCCATGGGGGGCGTGGCACTTACAGAGTCCCTGCGCTCTTCCTCAAAGCACTCAAATTAAATGCCGGTGTGTGTGCGCGAGGCCTCTGTAACTCACTTACTTGGTCTCCGGCAGCTGTTGGCGATGCATCGCCATGGCAAGGCGGCATCACATGAGGTTGCGTTGCAACGCCACTGATCAGGTAAGGAGGGGGGTGCGAGCAGGCAGGGGGGCACAGACTAAAAAATTTGCGCACCCCTGAGTTAGGCAATATGTACCTGTGTATGAGGTCAATAAAATAATCCAAATGTAACGGTGTTTCCCCCACCCGGTGGGAGATTTGTCCTTACTACGTATGTGGTGCAT
Source organism: Ascaphus truei (assembly GCA_036426205.1). Lineage (NCBI taxonomy): Eukaryota > Metazoa > Chordata > Amphibia > Anura > Ascaphidae > Ascaphus > Ascaphus truei. The sequence goes on along the minus strand of WSYH01012716.1, from coordinate 3,288 downwards.
GATACCTGCTGGTAAACAGGAGGGCTGAGTCATCCGCCGATGGTAGTGGGGAAACAGAATCAGGTTTCTGGGGTACATTACCCACTGTTTCGCCAGAGTAGCCCGCAGACCAGACCTGTCCCTAGAACTGAGGTGGCAGGTATGAATACACACACCGACAGAGCGAGGGACGTGTCCGGGTTGTGGTATTAGATGGTGCCAGGCCAGATGGGGTGTATTGCGTGAATACTTGCCGGTACCGTTTTCCCAGAAGAATGGTCGTTGCCGTTGCCGAGATCAGGGGTAGGAGACGTATGGAGGGATCGAGATGAGTGCCGTGGTCGAAGGGAGCCAGAAGGTACGTAAACAGGAACAATCCGAAGTCGAGAGCCAAAGGGGGTAGTCTGCCAAGCCGCGTCAAAACCGAGAGAAACAAAGAACAAGCACTGTGAAACACCCATACAAAAACTATGACGAGCAAGGAAGCACAGAACAGAGAGGGTATATAAAGCTGGAACAGCCAACCAGGAGAGGGGGCGTGCCTGGAGGAGCTCAGGGAGCTTCAGTGCATTGGACGCTGTTCTTAGAGCTCAGGTGACACTCAGCAAGAGCCAGATTGTAACCGTGCAGTGTTTGGGGGCAGAGCCTGAGTGGGGATAAGTTCAAGGGCTTTTGTGTGTGCACTGTAAGTCCGACGTGTGCATGAGAGGAAGCAACATGGGGTGCGCACGTGCGTGTGGGGCGGCGATTCCGCGCCATTGGCTGCGGCGCAGAGCGTGGAGGAAGAACCTCGTGGAGCGTCCCACCATGCCGAGGGGTAAGTGGTGAAGGGGGCTTGCGTGGTTGTAGTGGAAGGGTCTGAGCAGTATAAGGAGAGAGCTGTGAGCTCCGCCTGAGGCGCTGTGTGCTCACATTCCTAACACCCACATATCTTTAGCAGTGCAGCGCCTCCATCTGCCGTAGTCTCCAGGGAACTGAAAGTGCTCTCCCACGGTAGAACGATTATCTCTCCCCCCCAGTAAGATCTCACACCAGGCCAGAGGTATAATAACAGGAACAGTTTATTGTCTCTCTCTGTGCAGCACAGTATACGGCAGGGTTCTTCCCAATACAGCAACTGTCAGCTACTCACTGAAGGATTGTCCCTGGGCCTTCACTACATGCCAAAGGCACCAGCAGCAGTCCCAGCTCTTCCCTGACCCTCTATCAGGGACAGAGGTACGGTACACACTCAATCTCCCCGAGGGGAAGAGGACCAGAGAAGGCCCAATAATCAGGCTCTTGGCTGTGTGACCTGCCCCTCTCAAGTGGGTAGAGGCACTGCCAAATTTGGGGCGGCACTGCCCTTAATTACAGCCAGGAGGAGGGCACCAGGTCTGTCTCATGATTTGTCATGCCCAGGCCTGATGTCACCACCTCCTGCTGTCACTCAAGTGCAGCACCTAGGAGGGGGGAAACCCCATGATATCTACTGGCAAGGCCTGCTTGTACCAGGACTTACTGCTAGGATGAAAAGCAGATTAGTAGCCATAGATGGCATGGCTACACAAGTCAGGAATTCCACTGTGTAGAAGGGATGGATTGACAATGGGAAGATCCCATTACGTTGGCAGATGTAGTTTGTAGTTTGAGGTCCCCAGGCTAAAGTATGTGTCTTTATATTTCGATAGCACAAAAAAGAGGAGTATCTCTCCACAGGCAGAGGGAAACTAGAAAACCAAATAGCATGCACTCTCTACAATGGCAGTAGTGTGAAAGTGATAAAGGTAGTAGACGTACTGTATGTTTGGAGACAAGTATGAAGGAACGGAACCACTGCATGGTACTATATAGTATATATACTTATTGTTCTTCATGCAATATCTATAACCTCAGCTGATGTGACATGGGACTAATTGCATTATCTCTTCACAAGTATGTTTTTAATCCACTGAATGATCTGCAATCCCCCTGTTTTAAAAGAAATGCCCCACCTTTATTATTGATCTTGGTATGTTTGAATATCAAAAGACTTCTTAGATGTATAAAAGTAACACCACTTTAAGGGAAAGCCTTGGCTGGGTAGCCTTGGCATCTAAACTGATGCATCTTAAAGTGATCATCTTTAAGTGAGAATATATAGTTAGACTATAGTTTGACTAGAGGTGGACTGGATCTACTGCAAACTCTTCTACACAAGACAACAAACGGTGAGCAACTCTGACCAAACTATGATCTCATGCTTGTAAGGCTGTGCTTATAGTGGCGATGACGACGATGGTGATGTCACACTGCAGTCGCTGGAGAAATCAAATTGACTTGACTTCCAGCGATTGTGACCAAGCCGTCGCGTCGCTTCTACTATAAGCACACTCGATGGCGGCAATACATTTGTTTTGCCGCGATGTTGCGTCGCCGGTACTATACGCGCAGCCTTAGCCTGTACACTTAAACCCCGAACCCTCTACACCTTATTTTGTTACTGCAGCCTCTCCAAACACTGACTGCACAGAACTGCCCTCCCCCTAGCCTCGCACCCTCACCCCCCTCAACCCTCTGAAAACCCTGAATAGGCCCTAGCATTGCAATGCTGCAAAACATTTTGACAAGGAAAAGGCACACCCCTGCTGTTTAGTCTGCACACACTCACTTGGCTCACAACAGCTTCATGCAGCATTACCTACCTCTGTGATAATGAACCTGGTATGTACCTTAACTTGGTTCTTTCTTGTTGCCTCATGGAAATGTTACTCTCTCTATCCACTACAAACTCCTCCCTCCTGGCCCACACCCAACATCACTATACACCCTGGATTACTCAAAAGCCTTGCACTATCTACTGAATGTTGGTGGAGAACTCTGAAGACAAGCACACCAACCACTGCTCACTCAAATGGCAAACACCACAAATGTACAACTTGCAAACAACTACTCAAATTTCTACTCATACTATTACTCTCTTTAGCAGGTGATATTGAACCTAACCCAGGCCCTCCCTTTTCAACTCTGTCCCATACCCCAGAGAATACCCCCTTAAAATTCAAAAAAGGTCTATCTGTCGCCCATATAAATATCCGGAGCCTACTGCCCAAACTGGATGACGTAAGGGCATGTTGCCTTATGCATAAACCCCAAAGCCATTGTTCTCACAGAAACATGGCTAACCCCAAAAACCCCTGATGCAAATATCACCATTCAGGGATACTCCATTTCTAGGAGAGATAGGTCAAAGAGAGGAGGAGGGGTGTTATTTTATATTGCAGACACCTTACAATTTAAACTGTTAAATTGCCCCCCAAGCCCATCGTCTTTTGAAATCCTAGTTGGCAG
>WSYH01012715.1:0-18286 GCA_036426205.1 Ascaphus truei | reverse complement strand
TACACACACACACACACACACACACACACACACACACACACACACACACAATTAAACACAAACACAATTAAACACAAACACACATCCAGCATCCCTCACACACTTTATCAAGGTGGGTCCAAAGAGAACCCCAAAAAGTTCCTATAACTAGCACTCGCTGTGGTATTGAGTAGATGAGTAATTACTCAAACGCTCCATGACCGGAGACTGACCATCGGCTGACATATAAAACATATATGTCCACATAGGACTAAAAGTGAAAAAACAAAAAAGATTTAATGAACATATAAGTGTAAATCATGGACATACAATATGTTGTGGAATAAAATCCTCTAATAGGAGTGGGTGCCGCCTATAAATAAGTAGGTGAACACCTCAGATAACAAAATGAATAACCCCTACATCAAATTAAATAAGGGGGAGGTGAAAACAAACCAACTTAAACCCACGTATAAGTGGCGCAGCAGACAACTAGTAGATATACAATGGAGAGATCTTCCATGAACGTATATAGCAAGGGCAGAGCTATATAGGACGAACCATGTACTCACATAGCAAAGAATAGTATGAACATGTGTATCATCTCATATCTATACCCATAAGGAAATTGTAGTTATAAGGCATCCATATAGCTACAGTAAATAGCAAGAACCCACCAAATCCCACTCAGTACACTGTAATACTATACAAGTTTCTATGAAGCAGATCCCAATAGCTAAATCCCAAAATGCCCTATTGGAAGTATATATCCCTCACATAAAATATATCAGCAGTCAGGAAGTAAACGCAGTGTGGCTACAATGAATACAGATACATAAACCAATATAATCAGCTCTCAGTATATGTGTCATGTAACTATGTATCAAAGAACCATAATACAAGCCGTTTCTGCAACAAATGCTGCTGGAACTGACACTGACACTGACACTGACACTGACACTGACACACACACACACACACACACACACACACACACACACACACTATATTATTTCTATGTAACACCCCCCACCCCCAACTTAGGGAGATGGTATGTTACGAGTGTTATGGTGCTAACCTGTAGGCTCCCAGGAGGCTGAGTCTCTGCGATGGTTGGTGGGAGCTTGGGGTGCAGACTTTTCGTCAGGTTGCTGCAGCGCCTCCATCCTGCAGGACTCTGCCAAGAACAGATTAATTCCCGCAGGAACTTTCCTCCTACTGCTGCGGCCGAGTTTATTCGAGCATTTGCCCGTTCTCTGCCGCAGCAGTAAACTGGCGCGCGCCGGAGGGTGCCGGGCGCGCGCCGAAGCAGCGGAAGAGCGCCCTCCGATCGGGGCGCTCTCCCTCCCACTGCCGGGTCCGCCGGGTCCCCCGGAACCCCCTGCCGCCGTCCCCCACATCGCGGGACACCAGGGCTCCCTCGGGGAGCCCTGGACGCGCGTGCAGGGGGCGCAGGCTCCCGATGACGCGTGACCGCGCGTCGGTGACGCGCGGCACGCCGAGGGGCGGCCACTAGCAAGCCGGGAAATCTCCCAGCTTGCGGAACCGGCCACACTTTAATAAAGTGTGTCGGTAGTGTAGCATGAAGCACTCTGGAGTCCAGCAACAATGCAATAACGGGGCCTGTATCTCAGGAAGTAGGGTGTCCCCGGACCTGAAACCAACGTGGTTCTGCTCCGGAGACCTTCTGCTCACGTACGCTAGTAATAACATTTCAATGTTAAAATATTTTTATTTCTGGCGAGATTTGCACAGAGAGAGGCGGATCTCTCTGCAGCAGATAAAAGTCACCAGGGGGAACCCTTTTCGGAGGGCAGGTCATGTCGGCGCCGGCAACTCGCCATGTTTGCAAATGTTGCTCTCACTGGGCCTTTCTGCATACCGTGAGAGCAACATGGCAAAAAAATGGCGAGTTCAAAACCCTGCCGATAATTTTTATTGGACTTTACTGCATGAGGCCCTATATTTGAAACCTATAGAGAAGGGTGTGTAATACCCCTTCTTTTGTACATGGATGGACACTCCATGTACAGTATAATGTTTTTACTATATTTAGCATGTGCCATCAGCAAGGGAGGCATGGCCAGGGAGCCTTGTTTCCTCTGGATAAAATGAAGAAAAATCCCAACTTGCAACTGAGAGAGAGAGGGGGGGGGCGGAGGGAGAAAGAGCAGAGGGGAAAAGTGAGAGGGGAAGCTGAAGCACCCTCTTACACACACACACATATTGCGCGTGCGCACACACACACACACACACATATCGCACACACACACACATACCCAGGATCACAAACCCACATACCAAGCTTCTCTCTCACATACACCTAGCATAACACACACAGCATATGACACACACACACACACACACACACACACCATATCGCTCACACACTCAGCATCACACATGTACACACACACATACCCAGCATCTCACACACATACACACACATACACACACACATACCCAGCATCTCACACATACAGTAGATTAAAAAACAAAAAGGGACAGCGCGGGCTCCACAGTGTAAATAGTACAAGGTTTTATTAACACGAGCTAAAATCAGCTCACTCACAGCAATTCGATAGAACATGCACATTGGACATAAGCATCGGTATCGGCATCGGTCTCCTGTTGTTCGTCTGCCGGTATGGAGCTCCTATCCCGTAGCTGGAGGCGTGTAGAGATCTTCCATTTCCACAGCCGGGCACCTCCGATGGTGTGCGTCCACACAACGGCCCCCCGGGTACAATGATACACGCTCTCCTGATTCTGCAATTCCACAGCTCCCCTCCGTTATAGTAGCAGAGAACCAATGAAACAGGTTCATGGCACAGCCAATGGCGCTCAATCCTTACGCGTTTCGTCGCAGAAAGTGGGGGCGACTTCTTCAGAGGCTAAGGATGATGTAATAATCATACATTATGTTGCCCAAATTGGATGATTACTAATTGAATCAGTTACCACCCTTAACAAGTGGATCGGAGTGACTATAGGCCAAACGGCTTAAACTTGGATAACAAACACATACAATAATGTAATTACAAAAGTGTAACATAAAGCAGCTGGCACAACATAATAGAATTGGACTGAGGCAGGGGGAAACAACAATCCTATAAAAATACAAAACTCTAATCATGATTCTATTACACTGTATTTTTACAGGATTGTTGTTCCCCCTGCCTCAGTCCCATTCTATTATGTTGTGCCAGCTATGTTACAGATGCAGCGGCTGTTATTCGAACATTTACCTGGGTAAATCTTGCATTATGCCGTGTGGTGGTCCGAGATGGTCCATTGCAGACATAATGGCGCATCGGATTAACACAGCACAGGTCCCTGCTGTGTTAATCCTACTTGTTAAGAAGTCTTACTAAAAGATGAAACGCGTAGGGTTAATAAATTGTACCTACTCTCTCTGTTTCTTTATTGTATGTCCTTATTCAATAATACAGCTTTTTGATAATACCAAGGTTGGTGTTCTGATATTTTTCTTTCCTCCACCTGCTATTTTTCTTTCCTCCACCTGCCCAAGAGAGGCGGTTCATTGGACTAATATATATATATATATATATATATATATATATATATATATAACGTTGGAAGCGCTGTATGCTGGGTGATAATGGTGAAAGACAGAGTTGCAGACCTGTCTAAGACGTGCAAATGAACATACAATAATATTTACAGTTGCTATATGCTTTACTGTGGAGAGTTTGTCACTTTTGTCACTTTGTCACTTTTTTTACTCACCATAACTTAACTCAGTATTATGGTATAGCCTATCCCATAGCCTCTTTGAATACCCAGTTAAAATCAACCCCACACTGATGAGACCCATAAAGGTCGAAACAGCTGTCTGTGGGTGGTTTTCTGGGTATGCACCTTAACCTGGCTGTGCTCAAAGCTGTGACCATGCAGCAAGCTTAAGCCTATAGGGAACCATGTTAAAAATGGTTTGAGGCAAAAAGTGACACTGTGTGCTCATTTGCATGTCATTTCCCAGAATCCCTTGCTGCAGTGGAAGTGCTGTATGCTGGGGAAAGGCGGTGTTGCAGACCTGCAGATGAGCATACAGATTATGATATATATATATATATATATATATCATATTCTGTGAGCTGTTATTATTTGGTTCCTGTTTGGGGTTCTCATATAATTGGGATCCTGTGCAGGTAGAGGCACTGCCACTTTATATATTTGTTAACCCAGGCTCCCAGTGGCGGAGGCTCAGCTCTCTGAGCCTACAGGTATCGCCTGCACCAGTAGTCCCTTCATGCTAGAGGGAAAGAGGGCTACATAAGTGTGCTGTATTGTTTTGACCAAAGCAGTCTTCAGAGAAGGTCATGGCAAGATATGCATACCAAAGCATTGGTGAAGTTTTAAACCATGTCCCGTCTCATGTTTGGACCTGCTGTTGCCCTTTGTCACAGAGTGGTAGCCCTTCTTAAGGCTTTCCCAAACCCCTTCTAGCCTTACCCCCAGTTACCAAAATACATTTTCATAAATATTCAGGCAATACCACTCTACAGCTCTGCATTTCCATACACCCGCTAGTTCCCTTCTAGCCATAACCATAAAGCATCAGAAAGGACCCAACAGTATAAAGTATCCTCTAGTCTTAGAATAGGGGCTATGGGCACATCATGGCCAAGCACATGTGGGCTGAAGTCCTTTATTTCTATTTAAATTACTGTAGACTACAGGGATTTAATTTCCTAGATTTATCCAATGAAGATCTTAATACAAGTGTAGCCAACAGCTCAAGATCATACATCAATCCGTGCATCATTTGAAGTTAGCACGGCCTTCCCTATGCTCAAGATTGAAAGCACGTTTATAAAATAGGTGACATGGTCCAACTCACTGGAATTGTATGACTTTTTACCCACTCAAAACGCAACATGTATTGACTGATCATAATGGTGTCCCTGGAGTGGGTAAACCCCATTGAAATAGTGACCATTACATTTGAAAAGCCTCCTCTCCTTTAAAAATAAATGGTTTCAAACTGGGCCCCTTTGAGTTGGCTGCTCCACACATTATAGAAACTTGGGAATTTAATCTGTAACATACACATTGAATAGTGAAGTTGGGAGACAGAAAGGCCAAATACATTTTTTTTCCAATTGTCAAGTTGGGAAATCATGTGAAATTTTATTGTAGAGTGACAGGAAAGGGCAGAGATTCAGGAGTAAATCTCACACATCCACTGACTTACTGGGATAACGAGGAGATTCATGGACCATAGAAAAAGTATGTTTAGGAACAAGAATCAGGGAGATTCATTAATAGGAAGAGTTGGAAAACAATTACCAGGCACCGTAATACTTTGAAAAGCTTTATTTCTGCACAGTCTGCAGAAACACTCTCCTCTTAGAGATACGTGATACAGTCACAATAATGCAAGCAGACATTACAACAAGACACAAAACACCCACTGCCACCAACATCCAAATCTCAGCCATCTGCTTGGACTCCTGCCTTGTTGCAGATGCCTTGTTGTGAGGGGGGCCGACGACAAGCAGGGGGCCCAGAGTGGCAAATGCTTGCTCAGAGTCTGGGCCTGTAACAAAAACAGAAATAGTTTAGTCCAGTTATGAGAATGGTTGGTAGAACCTATGGATATTACATCTGGTGAATATGACAGTGTCAAAAGCTTCAGTAAGTTTTATTTCCCAGTCTTTAAATATATGGGTATTTTCTTTACCAGAGATGTTCTGAAAGCGCTGAACACATCTATGAACCAAAAATTTATGTGGAATGAAGCTATAATTCCAAACAAAGGACCATCCCACCCAGGAGACCTTCTCAAATATTAACTTTAGCAAGGAACCAGGCTTGCTAAAAAACACAAACTTGGGAGCGGGCTACCTAAAGAAAGTACAAAAAGCATCCTTGGATATTTGGGTATTAGATACACATGTAGCAAGCATTGTTCCAGTTTGTGGAGGTTCTCATTCTGCATTTTAACAGGATAGGTCAGGTAATCTGGGTGAATAGAGCTGGCAACAGCATAGAACAGAAATTAGTACCATGGTCAAGTAATGTACAACCCAACAAAAGTTGGCCATCTTTATATCTTTAGGACTTTGGCCAATATTTACCAGGCAGTATTATTTCATAAGACGCCTAGTGCTAAAAGACAACCCTCTGTGTCTTGTGGAATAGAACTGCTTATGTAATATGGCCTTTTTAAAACATCGTAGAAGACATTGCACCCATTAACACAATGTCACAATAATGGGGAACAATGGCAAGTCAAGCAATATTTTCTGTGTTAACTGGGTAACACCAGCATAATCTGCAGTTTGATAAACACTATTCTTCTACCTCAAGACAGATTGAACCCATGAGTGCGCTTGCATTTAAAATAACCACTGGCTAAATTTACACATTACAACCAATGACTGGTAGTTGGCCACTAAAGAAGCACACAGATCATGTGCCCATTTGAAACAGTGGATAAGTCATCCCATTCATACCACCATAATCTTCTGCCCTGATATCACAGCATGTCCCTCCATCTTATCCATAGCCGGAAGGTAAAGTCTGAAGCAGAATACAAGGTCACTCACCGAGTGCCGCTTCTCTTTTCCAAGGTCTTCTATTCTGTGGAGGGTTATTTCTTCTGCTCTGTCCTGCGGTTGCTGCACAGTTTCCTGTTTCACAACAGCTACATGTGTTACTGGGACCTTCCACAGGGGACCAACTGTGTAGAGATATACAGTAGAAGCAATTGGCACTGAACCACAGTTTTTCACTTATAGGCAGGTGTACCGACGATCAAGCGTTATGAATGGAATCGTGTCAAATGAATGCACCAATTATATTGCACTTCCATCATGGCAGACTGAAAGTCCTGTTTTTTTTAAAGTACATACTAATTACACTAGAGTTTTGCACATCCCATTGGTTTCCACCAATATATTTAACCAGAACCCTCTTGGTTCCAGTTGGGGAGCAGGGCCGCCAACAGATTTCCCAGAATTAGTGTCAACCTGCCCCCCTGTTTCACACAGGTATTTGTCTTCCCCCTCATTCAGTCTCTCCCCTCAGTCTCATCGACCCCCTCTCATATCGCTCATTAACCCCCCCCCTCTGTCCACACAGAATTCCCCCCACATAGACACCACTACATACCCCTGATACAGTTACCTCCAGGTGACACCACCACTCCCTGCATCTTCCAACATCAGAAGCTGGACTTCTGGGCACATCCAGCTTCTGACACAGGCCCAGTGTGGGAAGAGGCAGGCAGCAGCTGGGGAAAGCCAAGGTCTCGCAGTGGCAACCAGAGGCATGGCAGCTGGATGCAGAAGTTAGGCCCAACTTGCAATGGCCAGCCCCCACCACAGCCTCTGGGAAACTAGTCTCAGCTCTCCCCTGTTGGGAGGTTTTTACCGTAAATTGAAGTCTAAGTTTCTACAATAATCAACCAACAATGTGCTGCAGTATATACTGTACAGCAGGGTAACATTTTCAGTAGTATGGCCGCTCTGTTCCCTGTATGGGTTCTTTGCCTGGCTGCAGTTCCCATAGCCTTAGTTTTTACCATGGCAACTTCCTAAGCCTGTTGCGTTGGCAGCCCTCCCTTTTCTCCAATGAGTTGGACTGCATCTCCTCCCCTTGCTACTTGGTGCAGTCCCTGTCCCTTCCCTGCTTTCATAGGCAAGCACACTTCCTTTTCAAACCAGCAGCCAGTGTGTAGTCACACCACCGATTTCCCCAGAAAAAAGTTTTGTCTTTTCACCTATAATTCAGCAACCTTCAAGATTTGCCCCCTTTTGTTTGTTTTTTTATATTGAATTAAAACCTAACAAAAAAAGTTTACAGAAGCTTAAAGGAATGACTGTGCAGATAAGGGATGAGTTTAGCTGCCTGTTTCAACTCAGCCACAGTGAGCCTGGGAAAGAACAATGGCCATCATAAATATTATACCAATTTATATTTACTTCATTTAAACTGGCTCCGGCATTCAGCATGATGCAATGAGCGATGTAGGAAGTCCCATAGTGACCTTCATGTACATGCGTAGGATAAACCCGGGCGCTACCTTTAAATGTGATGTAGGTGGGGAAATATAAACAGATAAAATGTCGACCTTAGAAGTTCATAAGGTCTCCCTCCACTTCTTTGTCTCTTCCTGTGACTCTAAGAAACCCCAAAAGGATTTATCCAGGATCCTTAGTGAAGTAGGGATACAGAAAGAAAACAGGGAGCACAGGTTGAGGGGTAGATAGAATATAGCAGACTTGGTTCAGGTATATTAATCCCTTAAACGATGGGCGTAATGGTATTGTAGTGTGTAATACAATAGACACTTACACGGCCTTGTGCAAATGCTGTCGCATCAAGGTTTCTTTGAATTTTCCCTTCTCTTGTTTCTTCTTTCTCCGTCTGTTCACTCCCGTTTCCCGTTCTTTGGTGCAGTGTAACCCTCGGAATAAACAAACTGATAGGTTGAAACAGTGGGAAGCGGTAAAACAGACGAAACGCAGGTTCTGATATTAAAGCAGAAAAGACTGCAAACACTCACACGGACAAGTGTGAGTGCAGTCTTGGGGAGGTGTCTTTATCCCCTGCAAACAAAGAGGTCCTTCAAAGGGGCACCCTTCACCTGTACTGATCATACAGTGGGCAATGAGGGTTGAAGATAAGGGGGGATACTATTACTCACACGGCCAAGTGTGAGTGCACACTTGGATTGTTTTCTTTGGTGCTCCTCTTGCAGACGCTGATCAATCCTCCAAGGTTAGATTCCTGCCACAAAATAGTGTGGGCAAAAATCAATCTCCTTACACTCGTTTAAAAGTCCATGGTCTTTATTAAACACAATACTGATTGTAGCTCCGTAGTCCGGAGCCTGAGGAAGACCAAAAAAGGGCGAAACGCGTAGCTTGAAACCCCCTAGTGTTTTGAACCTTTGCGGCCACCGTCGAGTGGGACAACGGAGGCACAACACTGTATCCGGACGCGGAGACAGCGAGTTGCACAGCACGCACCCTGTACTATTTCCTAAAGGACTGGCTGTTTGTTTTCAGTGCTTGGAACCCCTTTTTGTTCTATGCACTGTTTCTTCATTTTTATTTCATCAGTATTGTGTTTAATAATGACCATGGACTTTAAAACGAGTGTAAGGAGATTCATTTTTGCCCACACTACTTTGTGGCAAGAATTTATTAACCTTGGAGGATTAATCAGCATCTGCAAGAGGAGCACCAAAGAAAACAATCCAAGTGTGCACTCACACTTGGCCGTGTGAGTAATAGTATCCCCCCTTATTTTCAATTTTTACTGCCCACTGTATGTTCAGTACAAGTGAAGGGTTCCCCTTTGAAGGACCTCTTTGTTTGCAGGGGATAAAGACATCTCCCCCAAGACTGCACTCACACGTCCGTGTGAGTGTTTGCAGTCCTTTCTGCTTTAATATCAGAACCTGCGTTTCGTCTGTTTTACCGCTTCCCACTGTTTCAACCTATTAATTTGTTTGTTCCGAGGGTTACACTGCACCAAAGAACGGGAAACAGGTTGAACAGACGGAGAAAGAAGAAACAAGATACAAGAGCAGGGAAAATTCAAAGAAACCTTGATGCGACAGCATTTGCACAAGGCCGTGTAAGTGTCTATTATATTACACACTACAATACCATTATGCCCATCGTTTAAGGGATTAATATACCTGAACCAAGTCTGCTATATTCTATCTACCCCTCAACCTGTGCTCCCCCATTTTCTTTCTGTCTCCCTTCATGTACATGCGTTAGCACCAACATTATAATGTCTTGGTATGTAGGTCCCTTAATATGTAAGATCACCTTTGCTTTAAATTATACATCAATTAAGAAAGATAGTAAGTTTATATTATATACTGTACCCTCCTACTTGTCACCAAGTTTCTTTTTTTACCACCAAGATAAGCTCTTCTGGTCAGGGACGTCATTTACCAATGTTACATTTATGTACGAAGTACTTATTCCGGTCATTGTCGTGTATTACTGCTGTTAAGTGCCATGTATATGGACAGTGCTATACAGATAAGATACAGATGTAAGAAGATCAGGGAGGATTAACGCTGTGGATGTTCATGCTTCTGAATGGGAACCCTACAACATTAATCCTTTGACAGGCAAATACTAACCTCATGTATGAGCCATGAACACGGCTTCAGTCCCCAGCAGCTCTGAAGGGAACAAGTAGTCTCTGGTCTCCAACCCCTGGATGACATAGATGCCAAATATGGGTCCATCATGAAGTGGAATACCATATAACCATATTCAGTCATGAAGTGGCCTGGACAGTGTTACATCTCCTGTCCAACAACCCTGGATGACAGAATAAGGTCCTATAGTATTCCCCCTCACAATGTAGACACATTCAGGCATCTACACCATCCAGGTGATTTGACAAGCCAGAGACAGAGTCTCTTACCTTCAGAGCTGCTGGAACATGACAGGGACAGCAAATCTACAAAAGTTGTTAGACGTCTGATGGCCCAACAGGATTATGACTGCATGGTTCTAGTCGGAACAATCCTTGTGTGCTGCTCTTCCAATGCATCATAGTATTTAGATAGCCAGTCAGTTTGTGACTTGGTCTCAAATACTCACATGTTGCTGGTTTTACTGAAGGAACAAGCCTTGTTAAGAGAGTTTGGTGCCTGAGTGGCTGCAGCTGCTCTCAGATGACATGTGATGTAGATCTAGGAAGAAGCACACATTGTGTTCACATGCCAGCAGTATCCCCCAGAAGGTGCTGCCTATATGAAAGTGCAAGGTGAATTCTCACCATGGAGGCATCTATCCCAGTAAACCTGAAGGCATCGATCATGAATTGAAGCTTGTCTGGTTGAGGCCTCGGGGATATAAAAGCAGAGGAGGAATCCTCCAGTTTTCCATCCAGCAGGCACCTGTGGATTAAAGAGATGGTCATTCTTGAAAGTCATGGGATAAATACTAGTCAGATTAGGAATGCTGCAAATAATGCCATACCCATTCAGAGTAATAATCTCATAACGGGGGTTGGAGTTTACATCAGGAGACAATGTGGCCACACAGCTGTCAACGTAGATGGTCATAGGCACATGGTTCCCAGTGTCAACAGAAGCTTCTATATGGAAGATGTCACCCAGCTGGAACACGGTGGAGGTTCTTTGAGAACTCCAGTCATCTACAAGGTGATAGAAAGGGTTAAGGAAAACTCAGACCACCACCCTTACAAAAAGGTCATGCACTTACCAGTCATTAGGTACAAAGAGAAGGATAGCTTTTCTTCCACAGACACTGTAGAACTAAAGGGAACCCATGTTGGTTTGATTGGCTTGCTGCTCACATTGCCATATCTGCAGAGATAAAACCAAAGAATCACCAGCCATGTAAACCAGCTTGGGGCTTCATTTATTTTTAATCAGCAGGACTACAGTACAAAGTCTGAAACTTCTGATAGAAACAGATTGGAGTGCTTTATCTCCAAATCAGATACTGTATTTTACAGTAGATTAAACTCACCCCAAATAATTTCATAATTCCAATGTGTTTTAAGAACAATCACCTTGGTAGTAATTTAGTATATGGCAATAATTAAATGTCAATTGTGATCCAACTGTTTGTTTGGGAAATACTCACCTGGGGTAATAGCACTGGATGAGAACCACAGCTGGGTTGGTCCTGATGATGGGAGAGTTCCTTGAAGGGGTTGGGCTATAGGTCAGATTTGTGTTGTATACAAGCCAGTCTTGAGTCATCTGCAGGGATGACATGACAAGTCCTAAACAGGCTACATCACTAGTGATCCAAGAATTTGCATTCCCAACAGTTTGTCTTAAGTAGCATAGACAACTTCTAGTACGGACTTATGCAGGACACATGTGCAGTGGTTAGTGAAGTTATTCTCCTGCAAATCCCATTTTCAGAGTCCCTATCAAATGTTGGAATGTAGACCTGAAAGTTCTCTATATAGCCCTTTCAAACATCTAGTAAAAAAGGGGGAGAGGGTGAGGGAGAAGGGCTGTGCTATTTGCTATGGAGTTATGCTGCTCCTGATCATACAGAAAAAACCCTCTGGGCTTTCACCATATCTGACAGGTTCTTTGGATGATTTAGTTACATCTACAGTTCTTATTCTTGTTATACCAGTAGGTGACATGTATGGGTTTGACATCAGTAATAAAAAAACCCTGACAATACACTAAATGAACAAATCATTTGTTATCCCAAGAGCATGACTAGGACTCCCTGAAGGTGCATTTAAGAAACACTAGATCACTATGGTCAATCAATATCAGAGAGTCTTCTAGTCCTTCAATTTAAGAACCAGAGATCATGGTGTTAAATTAGTCCTGCATTTCGACCCCTAATAGAGATCCATATCTGCCAGCTAACTCCAGGCCAGTCTCACCATAATGCTAGAGTACACCAAAGTACAGCAAATAGAACATCCCCCTCATCAAGAATGCATGACCAGTGTCCCAAAAACCATTTAAGTACATGCAAGACTATTGGGTCTGGTAATAACTACTGGACTAATGGGTCAAGTTGAAGTTACTCTACTGCATTTATATTACAGGATGTATAATGCATTTAGTTTGCAGATGGGAAAAAGCAGGCACTGGCAGCCACACAGGATCAGCAAATAAAGATTAGTAAAGAGAGCTAGTTCCCATACAAAAGTTTAATGGATACTACAAAAAGATTACAACAACATTGTGGGGTGCAGTGAGGTTTACAAAGTGTCACTGTAAAGGTCAAGACCCCAATCCCTTATCAGCTCAAGCTTTGTAGCTTTTTCTTCAGATCATTTGAATACAACCTACGGTTACAGATCACTACAGTACTATCCTAATCATTTTGTATTCCTACTAGCTGGTCAGAAATAGCCAATTGTGGTCACATGTGACTAGTTGGTACTGTAAGTAGAACTGGTCCTGGATTAGGATAAACACTTGAAACCTGGATAGGATAAGACTTCAGTTTGGATAATTATCATATTGACAACTAGATTTAAGCACATCCTTTCCTTTTAAAAAGGAAAAAAAAAAAAAAAAAAGCACCCCACACACACACTTTCCCCCTTTTTTCTTGACCCTGCATGTCCAACACCCCAAACGCAGAGTCAAAGGCCCAAAGCACCAGAGGGCACTACCCCACTCCACGTTAAAATTCCCCAATGTTATTTGTGTTCCCCCCCAATGTTCTCCCCAGTTCATCCACACTGGAGTACATCTAAAGGCACACAACATAGCACAACCAAAACAATAGTTGGGATACGGTCCCGCAATCTGAAAAATCTCTACAGGGCATCCCCTAACAAGCTCCCTCCGGCAAACACCCGCGCACAAAATTTTAAACCAACATACTGTATGGCTAAAGCACTAAAAATAACAACGCAGAATGTCAGAGGACTGAACTCTCCTATGAAAAGGAGACTATTGTTCAGAGACCTCAAAAACAGACAAAGCGATATACACATGATTCAAGAAACACACTTTAATAGAGCAGACATGATTTGGTGAAATTTGTCTTTTAACCTAATTTAATCACTCACCAGCGACAGACAAAAAAGCGGGAGTAGCCATCCTGATTAGAACTAGTATCCCCTTTGTAGTAGAAAAAATAAAGAGGGACAAGGCCGGGCGACTGTTAATAGTATCCGGTAAACTAGGCACGATAGAACTAACACTTGTAAGCCTATATGCCCCCAACACAGATCAAGAAAGCTATATTAATGAGGCTCTCGAGATGATAAGCCAATATAAGAAGGGTTACTTAATAATTGGAGGGGGATCTTAACACAGTATATAGACTGCAATAAAGATCAGGCGAAGCTGAAGGGGCAAAGAGCAATACTGGAGACGGAAAAGCTCAGACCAGAAAGGGCTCTCTAAGTTAGGAGACATGCAACAAGAAGGAAAAGTTAAATCATTCATGGGAATAAGAGAGGAATATAACATCCCAACCACACAAATATTCCAATACATTCAACTGGCACACTATGTTTCCTCAATTCAACCAAGTGACACTTGGAATAGGCCACTCAACAACTTTGAGAGCCTATTCCAAAGAGGTCAATACAATAAAGGGACGATTGCCCAACTTTATCAGGTACTTTTAAAACAATATGATGACCAAACAAGCAAAAATATTCTAGACTGGGAACACGACATAGGAAACTCCTTAGAGGAAGAGGACTGGGCAGAAATCCACGAAAGGACAGCTAAAGCTTCCCGATGCTCTCTAATCAGGGAAACAAACCTGAAAGTACTACACACCAGCCCGCCTCCATTCCTTTTTCCCGCTAACCTCCCCAATGTGCTGGCGTAATTGCGGTCAAATAGGCACATTTAAACATATGGTGGTCCTGCCCCAAAATCATCCTAGTCTGGGGAAGAATTAGACGCCCAATAGAAGAGACAACAGGGGTAGAGCTAACATGGGACATAGAAACAGTACTCCTACTAAAACCGACTGACTTGAGAGAAAATAGACTCTTTGATAACGCAGATCCTCTCCGCAGCCAAAACTCTAATAGCAAGACATTGGAAACAGAACGACCCCCCCCCCCCCCCCGATCAATGAGGTATTGCACAAGATAAACTACATAATGACGATGGAGAGACTTACAAGCCTAATACACGACAGATACAACCCCTTCCTGACAACATGGGACCCCTGGGAGACTTACATATGGAAGAACCCAATAGGAACCATAAAATAGTAAGGAAACCAGAAACAACTACTAAAGGTTAGGTAGATCTAGACCTAGCATAGGATGACAAGTATCATGGAATGTTTGCTTCCTGCATGAAGCCAGTGATGGATGTTACCCCACTGCCCTATCCCCCCCGATTAATATACCTGAACCAAGTCTGCTATATTCTATCTACCCCTCAACCTGTGCTCCCCCATTTTCTTTCCGTATCCCTACTTGAAAGAACTTAGCCTGATGGGAGCTTTGAGAGTCTCCGGTAGGTTGTTCCAGGTGTGAGGTGCACGGTAAGAGGAGGAGGAGGAACGGCCGAATTCTTTGTTGAACCTTGGGTCCGTGAACAGTCTTTATGAGTCAGATCTCCGGTGACAAGTACTGCGTGTGGTAGGGGTGAGGCGCTAGTTCAGATAGGCGGATGGCTTGCCCAGAAAGTATTTGAAAGCAAGACAGGAAACATTTACTTTGCGCCTGGACTCAAGTGATGGCCAATCGAGTTGTTGGAGCATTTTGCAGTGATGTGCGTTGTAGTTACATTGTTGGACAAAGCGGCATATTAAATTGTGGAGGGTATCAAGTTTGCTAAGGTGTGTTTGGGATGCTCTACACAGATTAACTTCTTAAGGCAACAATCTTCCCTATCCACCTACATCATTGATTACAGATTTACAGTAAATTGCCTTCAAAACCAGGAAGTAATACCGGTGAGTATCTCGGAACCGGTGGTCGCCAGTGTTAAAAATAGCGCAGTTCTAATCCAGTTAAAAGGGGCAGAGTGTGTTTTTTTAGGAGGCATTGCTGCTTTAATACATACCCGATTGTGTTGTGTATTTATTTTTTTTTAACTCCATTTCATATCTGTAACATGTATGATCCCTCGAAAATCCCTGACCAAAACTTTGTGAAACTGTCAAAAAACCTAAATATATCAACTACTGAAGTTGGTAAGGGATGTGTTACTTGACTTGGTTCCTTCACTTGGTTTCAGCTCAGAGTTTGCTCTCACACTTTATATATTAATCCACAAGCAAAAGCTCATCAATTTATTAGAAGAAAGATGTGCAAAGTGAATATATAATGTGATGGAGGACATCTAATAGCATTTTTCCACTAAAGCTTTGAGAATAACTTAAATCATTATTCACGGAACCCAACAAAAGACTAAGGGGTTAATTCTATATCTGCCGAAGCAGCCAATTGTTTCAGGTGGAATCAGATTCCACGGAAGCACTAGAAGTGAGCTAGATCAGCTGCTTGATAGCTCCTCTGCAACAGCAGCTCTACTACTCACTGCTCACACCTGTTGCCCATCAGCCCAGTGGACATTCCCCCTGGCTTCCTTTTAAAAGGAGACTACTTCCACTTCCTGGTTGCCAAATCAATGTGCTTTTGCATTCAGCCTTGCTATCTGCCTCACATGCTTGCTGCTCCATCTTCTGCCTGACTACACCTGTAACCTTTGCCTGCCCAAACCCCGACCTGTCTGACTACAGTATGTTGTTGCTTTCTGCCTGCCATAACCCCGGCATGTTATACTGCCACCTGTCTGACCTTTGCTTCTGCCCCTCACCAACTCTCTTACTCAGCCGGTCTCGACGACCACGCTTCATGCTCTGTCCAGTTTTTCCTGCTTCAGCCACCGGTATCTGCTTCCTCTCATGGATCCTACCTTTATCTGTGCCTTACGGATTGATCTGCCCCAACCATGGATTCTGCTGGAGCATGTAACGCTGTTGTTGAACTTGTAGGGGTCATTCAGATATAACGAGCCCAAGTTAATGTTTGTATAATGTGCGAGCTCTGGCTGCCCCAGCTTCCTCCAGCCTGCCACAGACTCCCTTAGGTGAGCCTAAGATACTACTACCGGAAATGGTTTCTGGGGAAAGACCGCTGCTTGGAGGATTCCTGAATCAGGGACGATTTTTCCCTTTTTTATCTATGTTCACAAACGTATCCTACGGTACTATTTTATTGCCCTTATTGAAGGTCTGTCTATGGACCGAAACGTCGGCATTGTTTTTAATTTTGTTATATTTTGTGTGTCCATTTGAAGACATATTTTTGTGAATGTTCTGTCAGATATTTTATAGCTGGAGGCACCACCTACATACCAGTGGGTCTTTTTTCTATGTTTTTTGTTTTCCTTATACATGGGAATATTTTATTATTTTGAATGCATGGTCATGCTTTTTTTTTTTGTCCTGGATTTCCCCACTACTTGAAAAGCCAAGCCCCATGTTTGAAAGTCTGGGGTTTTTTTTTCAGGTTATGACTAACCTATTCCATGACCCGCATTGAATGAAGACTGCAAAATCTACTCTCCCAAGCATACGGAGTATGCCGCTGAATTTAGGAAGTGTGTTTCTGATACTGATTGGAATGAACAAGACCAGCAATTCCATTTCCAAAGAAGCCTCAATTAGGGTATTAAACATGGGTTGGTATTAAACTTGGGTTGGTAAGAGTGGATCCGCCAACAGAGCTGGCTTCATTTATCAAGCTCTGTGTTAAAGTACAAACACAGATAGGGTTCTAGGTGACCTTGTTCACTATTAGCACGCACTCATGGTGCACTAGTACAAAGTACAAGGATTATTATCCACTGAAATAGCAAGTGTCCCATTACCCCATGCAGGGCTAAGCAATAATGACGGACGTAAAGTCTGTATAAAAACAGAAAAATAACAAAACTTTAATGTTAACGAATAATCACGCCGAAACAAGTGTAGGTAGTACATGTGAATTAAAAAAGGAATAAATGATCCGTGAGGGGCGGGTGCCTGGTGAGAGAAATGGTATGTGAAAACAATAAGCTTAATAGCTATACATATAACTATCATCACGTCACTATCAGTAAACCAAAATACAGTGGTGCACGTATAATGTAAGAGGATATAAACCCTGCTCAGGTGTACACTCTACTGACAGAGTACATGTGTGGTGTTCTATCAGGGGCTCCTCCCCCTGAAGAAGTGTCTTGCGACACGAAACCGCGTTGGGGTGCAGTGACGTCACGTCTGTGGCGCATGCGAGCGGGTCGGTGCCTTGGACGGTGGTAGCGGGTCATTCCTTCACCCTGCTTGCAGATACGGTTGTATACTGGCTGTTACATTGTTCCTATACCAGGCATTGCTGACTTTGTGGTGCTGTGGCTGCAGCTTTGTGATACTTTTGGTTTGGAGCCTGAGTGCTGGGGTGTTTACAGGCAGTGGCATTTTATGTATATATGTGGTATAATACCTGTGACACACTGCCTGCGCACACAGTGTGGCTGCTGAACCACCGAAACTACATCACATCTACCTTTGCTGCGCTGAGCTGATAGAAAAACACAAACATGTACTCTGTCAGTAGAGTGTACACGAGCAGGGTTATATCTCTACATATACTGCACACTGTATTATTTGGTTTTACTGATAGTGACGTGATGAGAGTTACTGTATAGCTATTAAGCTTATTGTTTTCACTACCAGTTTCTCACCAGGCACCCGCCCCTCACGGGATCATTTTTATTCCTTTTTTAATTCACATGTACATACCTACACTTGTTTCGGCGTGATTATTCGTTAACATTAAAGTTTTGTTATTTTTCTGTTTTTATACAGACTTT
>WSYH01012714.1:0-18288 GCA_036426205.1 Ascaphus truei | reverse complement strand
TCCACACCACACATCACACTAACTATATAACAAGCCTAATTTTAGTAAATTATAATGTTTACTACATAAATAAACTTTTAT
Source organism: Ascaphus truei (assembly GCA_036426205.1). NCBI lineage: Eukaryota > Metazoa > Chordata > Amphibia > Anura > Ascaphidae > Ascaphus > Ascaphus truei. The sequence goes on along the minus strand of WSYH01012714.1, from coordinate 18,207 downwards.
GTAAAAAAAAAGTTTCCCGTTTTTCATTTTCAAAATCTGCTCACCCTATTCAATGCTCCCCCCTACATATCACTCTGATCTCTCATTTTGCCCCTGCACGTCTCCTGCGTTCTACACCCACAAACTGTCTCCTCTCCACTCCTTTCACCTCTACCATCTCTCCTCGGCCTTAAGTCTTTTTCCCTCACTGCCCCTTACCTGTGGAACTCCCTCACACTCAGAATACGCCAAGCACCCTCTCTCCCCCTGTAAACTAACCTAAAAACTCACCTCTCAAATGAGCGTTTCATAGACTAACTCATAGCTACTGTCCCACATCCACATTCACTCCTACCAATGACTGCCATCTACTGCACTTATTCCTCCCTCCCTCCTGTCTCATTCCCATCCCACTTAGATTGTAAGCCTCACCGGGGCAGGATTTCCTTCCCTATTGTCTGATCTTATTGTTTTTGGTTATTGTACTATATTCCCTGTACTGTATTGTCTCTCTGCAAAGCGCTAAGTACCTGTGGGCACTATATAATAAAAGATATTCATACATTCATACATACTGTACATACATATATATAATGGTGCCTCTTTATGTGAACTCCGGCTTTACTAATAACTGTTTTTTCATACTGAATAAGACAAGGAATGGTTGGTAATTAAGTCCTCTTCCCTGTAATGTAATCAGACTACAGTATCTAATTAGCACTGTTGCTCTGTATACTGTATGGCTACGTGTATGTATGCAAAGGGTGTACTAAACGGAGGAAATGACCAGACTGGAGAAGCTATGTATTAGCTGGTAAATATGTGCTGTAGCGCCACCTTGTGGAACAACATTTATAAGAGGATTTCAATTCTTTGTTTATTTTTTGATTCATAACCTTTTTCTATTTTTGTATTTTAATTCATTGATTTATATGCAACTTTGCACAAAAATGTTACCAAATTGTTTAAAAAATGTAATACAAAAGGTGCACAAACTTAAACAAAACAAAATCTATCAATACAACTTCACACCTGGGTAACTAAAATGTGGCAAAGCTATTTTTAAGTATTTAAGATAAACATAGAAATGCAACATAAAAATAGGAAAAAAAAACCTGTATAAAATAGAGTGCATAATCTTAACCTCTTTAGTGTTTTTATTTGTCCAAAATACAAATGCTGTTATCAAGCAATGTTCTGCCAGTGAGTTGATGCTAGATCTGCACCTGAGAGATTGCAGCAAATGTGAGATGCTGTGGAGTTGACGAGAGAAACCTCTTGTATGAGGACAAGGTTTCAAATATTGGGATATTAATAACATAGACCACCATTTTGCATTTGTTTTGAGTTGCACTTTATATGGCTGCTTCTGTGACAGTGTGGACTGGTCAGTAATGTACAAAGCATCATAATAAATGGCAGCTTGAAAACACATCACATTAACCAGTACAGGATACGACACAGGGAAAAGCATACCCAAGAGCTGACAGTCTAATGATTAAAGCAAAGGCAATAAGATCTGATCTAACATTAAATGGGAAATATACGGAAGAAAGCATAATTATGCCACTGTATGAAATTAGTAAAACAACACATTAGATGGAGTACATTTTTGGGCTCGCCATAAAAATACATTATGGAACTAGATAAAAGTGTCAGAGAAGAGCCACCACAATAATAAGTGGATGGATAATCTGAGTTATGAGGAGAGGCTAGCTAAATTAGTTTGTTTTCATTAGAAAAGAGCGCCTAAGAGGAAATATGATACTATATACAAATAATTCAGGTCAAAACAAGTCTTTCAAAGAACTATTCATCCCAGGGCAGTACAGGAGACACAGGGTTAACCTTAAGGTAGGAGGAAGGAGACTTCACCAGCAACAAAGGAGGTTCTTTAACGTAAGGCAGTTAAAATGAGGAATTCATTACCCATGGAGACTGTGATGGTAGATACATTAGATATATTAAAAAAAGGTTGGACATCTTTTTGGATGTGGGAATGGAAAGGTATATCAGGATATTCCATATAAGTTACTGGGAGATGTTGATCCAGGGAAATCCGATTACCATTATGGGAGCAGGAAAGAATTACATTTTCCCCTTATGAGACTTATTTGATATGTTTCACTGGGGTTTTTAGTTTGGCTTCCTCTGGATCCAAAACTATAAATACAAATATAGGATAAAGTATCTGTCGTTAAATTTAACATAGATCAAACCTATAGACATGTTTTTTTCAAGCTCATCTGGTATGTAACTATGCAACTATTTCTGTCTGTTTGTTAAACTATATTAGTTACCAGCTTCTCCGCACGTTAGAGGAGTACTACAGTACTACTATGGACTAGTAACATATAAAGTATGTTCCCGTGGTGTTATAAAGAGAACATGGCCACACTCACATCATTTTTCCCGCATGCGTTATTTCTGTCCCATGACGAACCTTCCTAGAAATGGCAAATAGAGGGACTGATTTCTCAAAGCTTCTCTTTGTTAATGTTTTATCCTGAACGCCCAGTAAAACCATTATCTAAAATACAACTGGAAGACAAACTAACGGAGTGTCCATCCCACAAGGGTGTCACTGATACTTAAACCGGCATCTAATAGCAGCATTACTGCATTATAATCTCAGCTGATGTGATTTGGAAATAATTGCATTGTCCTCTCACACCCACAGGTATGTTTAACTCATTGATCCCACCCCCCCCCCATCCTGTCCTGTATTAGTTTCTCTGGTATGTTTAGGCCTGGACATAGTAGAGTAGGCTGTGCTGAGCCCGCTGAGCAGATGCACTTACCCCTGCATCTGTCATCAGCGCGGCTTTAGCAGCCGCTTCCGCTCGATCGTGCGGAGGCTCAGTTTTTGAAGAGACAGGCCAAATTTAAAATTTGCAGCTCAGTGGAGCGGAGGAGCGGTCACGTGACCGCTCACATCCAATGGGAGCGAGGGACTAGCCACACCTCCGTTCCTTCGCCCTGCCTCCGCCACGCCTCTGCCACCCCCAAAACGTGCTCACTGCCCTCGCCTGCTAAGGCCCCGCTGCACGCGCCCGCCCGCCGTTCCCACCACCCCCCCCCCCCCCGATATATTTCTGCATAAGTGCATAGAATGGTTCTCACAGGAATCATAGTTACACAAATGTAAGCACATTTTGGATATGTGCTTGTGGCATCTACCCTTGGCAGTGCAAAGGTTAAACATGCCACTGGCCACGAGGCACTTTGGCCCTCAGTGAGACGACCCCCTCACTGCTTCATAACCTGTGTGGGGTTTGTCATTTTAACTAAATGTTAATCTTTTACTTAAAATATCTAAAAAAAAAACAATATCACAAACTGCTAGAAAAGGAATGTCCTGTTTTTTAATTACACGGGTATCGACTTTTACCCCTTTCTTGCCAGAGGAGCTTGCAATATATTGCTTTGCAGTGTGTTGTGGGTCTTTCGGACAGCAACGGGGTTTATACTTAGAATTATTAACGCCTTTATCTGCCACGGGGCCTGTAACCCCATCACAGACCCTCTTGCAGGGGTGTTAAACACACTGTTGCTTTTCTTAACGGCTGTTGTGCTTGAGAACTGCTCGTGAATAGGAGGGCTGCGCGGTAGCGCCCGTCTCCCTCCCCGCCCGTACCCAGTGAGCGCCACAATAAAGACAGAGACCGGATCTGCGGCTATTTTTATAACAGATAACTATTCGGGTAATGCAACTCCCTGCCAAGTGCTCCTTTGACAGGCGGGGGAGGGGCCGGTCAGGCCGTTCCTTGAACTGCTGACCCCATGCCCCGTTAACGGCCAGGCCCTTGTGACGCGGTCGTTGACGCGAGCGGCTCCTGGAAGTCATGTCTAAATGACCCTGCCCACTACGCACTCCCCCCGGGTTTAAAACAGCCCACTCCCAGTCTGGCAAGAACAAGCGCCTACCCCCCAGAGTCGCCTCGACAGGCAAACTGGTCAACGACCCTCCTTTAGGAACTTCATTGCTTCCATTCTGTGAAAAGTATCAAACTTCATACGTACAGAGCAAAGAGACAGCATGGCCGTATAATACAATGGAACTGCTGACAATTCGCTACTCATTGGTGTTTAGAGTCCTGCACCATTCTTTATAAGAGGATGGGTGGGTGTTAAATGGTTGGCGGGCAGCAAACAGGCCTTGCCCTCCCCCCAGAGGGGCTTTAAGTAGCCTGAATTGTGGCCCCACCACTTGGGCTACGGAGGGGGTGAGGGGTTTGGACCTGAAGGAGTGGAGACTAGCCCCCTGGTCATGCCTAGGGGGCCGCATTACGTAGAATGTATTTCATAGCTTTTAAAAACTGCTACAAGTATTTTTCGCCTAGACAGCCTGATTATTTTAAAAAAAACCACCGTAGATGTTTGGTTGGTTTGCAGCTTTAAGAAAAAACATGGAAAGTTAATAAGCCAGCGGGTGCAAAGTTTGGGGGCTGCGACCCCCAGCGGGGCCGAGACTGAGGTGGGGGGCGCAGGTTTACAGATGCCCCGTGCGCTTCCAAAGGCACTCAAATGAATTGAAAGGGGAGCTGCAGGGCCTCTTAAACCTAACTTACCTTGGCTCCGGCGCTTCTCCAACGCGTCGCCATGCACGCGGCATCAAACGACGCCGCACGGTCATGTGAACTCCGATGCCGGAGGGTGGGGCGCGCGGTGCTGAGAGGGGCGTCCTGCAGTGGAGCGCAGGGAAAAAAGTTTGCACTCCCCTGGTATAAGCCACGAATCCACGGAATGTTCCAAATGTCCTCCCATAATACTGGCATCTGAGGCGAGATGCGGTTCTGTATAATATATAATAATAATAAATAATATATTAGATGAGCGAACCAAGGGAAGACTCTCTACTAGACTTTGTGATCTGTTTGGTTGTCTGTGTTTTTGTTGTACGTTCTCCTCTTCAACGGCCAAATACCTTGACCGATTCTGATGATATTTTGTTGTGGTATCTCTCTGCTATCCTAACGTAGATCTGCCCTGTATCCCAGTGTTCAGCAACAACATTAGTGCAAGGCACCCATCGTTGAATAATCAAAAAAAAAATAAGTTAGATAACAAAAATACAGCAACCGGACTTCCCTGATACAAAACATAAATTTTGATTTATTTTTGAATACTTGTTACTAATTTCAGACAATTTGCTCAAACCATTTCAGAAAAAATAAATATAAAAATATTTGGTACCACGGTAACAAACACTGTACATTCCTAAAAGTCACCAATGTAAATGTACTGATGCAACTCCATTAATAGTTGTTTTGGATATGTATATCCATACATTTTCCATTCTGCCATTTTATTCCCCCTTTTTATTTATTTACGGTTACCAATACATTTTCACAATATATATATATATATATATATATATATATATATATATATATATACAGTGGTTGACAAATCAATCCCAAAATCTACTCGCCCGAACTAAAAATCTAACTCGCCCACCCTAGTCCCGCCCCCAATCCCGCCATGCCTTCGGGCGGCCATGATGATGGTACCAAACGTGTGCTGCTCTGGGCCAATAGGAGCTCGCCACGATGTTAAATCCCTCGCCCGGGGCGTGCAAATGTATAGGTTTGTCAACACTGTATAATATATGTAACGGGTATTCCCCCACCCAATCGCAAATAGGGTCTCCTAGGGGAATACTACTCTTGTTACAAGCAATAGTGTGGCGCACCTGCTGGCTTACAGGACTCCTGAGTCTCCGTCCCCCGCTTGATGGTATTATGGGAAGGCAGGACAGGCTTCTGGGGACATACCCACGTACGTACTCACGGTGACAGTGCCTCCATCTATTGCAGGCCCCAGGATATGGTGTGGAATCCCTGGAATTGAACGTCCCCTCGGATGAGAGATTCCAGTCTCACAACCGTTCTTTATAAATCAGTGAACACTTTAATTGCACCAACAGCATTCACTGGAACACATACACAGCAGTACGGAACAGGAACAGTGAACAGCAGTACTGGTACTTCTCATAATGACCCTGGCCTTTCACTCCCAGTCAGGGCCCTGGAAGCAGGCCTACTCTCCACTACCCCCTATCAGAGTAGTTGGGACATCTACCAGCCTCTCCCCGGTGGAGGGCCTCAATTCTGCCAGGTCCCTGACAGCTCGGTTAGGTAGAACCAGCTCCTCTAAGGGTAGGAGCAACTGACTGAATACTCGAACTGCAGATCATTATACAGATACAACAGAGCCCGCCCCTGTCCCTTATTGGACACAGGCCTGAACTGCACTGCTTTCTCTGCCTCACTGATCTGGCGTGAGTGGGAGAACCCATCTTAGCTCCTGGTAAACCTGCCCTCACCAGGGATATTGCACAGAAGGAGGACAGAAATGTCCCACCATACCAGGCTATACTCTCCCTCTGGTGGAATCCAATGGTCCCACTTGGACCTAAAGTTGTGGATCCATCCTGCAGGTGAACAACCTATAACAAAAAAAATACATGACATATTATTCACCATAATACAGTGTTATTACATTTGCAGGTTATAAACCCTCCTCTTGGTTGTGACACAAAATTGGATTACTCCCAACTGGAGAATCCGCTACTAACAGTTAATGCCTGGTGATCAGGTTCCTTTACTACCCTACCCTCAGGATATTATTTACTTGTACTAGCTATATACCCTTTCTTCATATACCAATTCTATTGGGAGCTAATTAGTACTCCAATTTTCCTCGTCTGATCTTTCCTCATCATCATCGAACTATATCCCCTTCCTATCAGTGGACCCCTTCAACTCAATCCCCCCTCTACTGAGTTGTGAAAATAAAATAATGACTTTTGGTGATTTCTCTGACAACTCTGTCAACACTGGGAGGTACATTGGTTTACACCGAGCACCAGCACAATATGAACAACATACTTAACCAAAATCCCCAGAGTCCTGAACCAAAACCACCCATCCTTGTAATCAGTGATGGCTTGGGCCCCTTTTCCCCAGTGACCCGTGGTACCTTGTATCTGAAATCCTAACCAGATGGGACAGGGATCAGGGGCTGGCAGGGTAATGTGGCGCCATGAGACTGGGGCAATAGAGCACACGTGTCCGGGTCAAGGAGTCCTTGGCTTCAGCAGGCCACAGGCCTACCGCAGGGATGTTTGGTGCTTGGACGCAGCCACACAGGCCAGCCGTTTCCCTCGTCTAACCCCCTGGTAAATGTGTGCCATTCTCGCTGGATAGGGGCGCCTACTCACCCCGAGCGTTCTCACACAGTCCACCCGCTCCGGAGTCGCCGCCTTGTAGTGACGTCCATCCTCTCTCGCGAGGCGAGCGCCTCACTTGTGTTCAGGTTCCCGCAACAGGAAGTACGCCACTCCGCAGACGTGGGTACCACGGAGGTACAACGATGTCCTTCATGCGGAAGTAAGGCACTATGATGGCCTCGTCTCCGGACTCCTCCCAACGCAGCTCTGGTCGGGGCCTCTTCTAAGGCCTCCTCATCGAGCCTGCCACATCACAGATAGTGGGGCCTCCTTCTTCTTGCAGCACACCGCGTACGGGTTCCTCCGGTAGCGTCATCACCCCGCTTGAACTGCTATCACCATCTCTCCGCCAACAAAAACGGCAAGGAAGAGCAGTAGGGACACTCCGCAGGGAATAACTTGGGCCTCCTCGCCTCAAGCTGTAATCGGCACGAAAAAGCGAGTCCCGCTTCTGCACCACAGCGATAGCGGTCCACCCATCCTCCCTGGGCAGTCCACTGTCTCTTTCCGTGGGTTGGTCTCCACTATCGTGAGTTCCGCCTTGGAACCGGGGTGCACGGACCCCCCTGAAACGTTTGTTGGGGCGCAACGTGCCCTCCCCACATGGGTGCATCGACATGGCCCCACATTGCAAGCAATAACGTGGGGTCCTCAGCTTTGGTGACCCAGAAGGACCGTCTCTGCCTCGTCAGGTTGCGATCACCCTACCTGTCATTTGGTTGCGGTCTCTCTGAACTGTCTCGTCGGGCCTTGTCTCCAGCCATCGAGTGCTTGGCTACTCCCCAATGGTAAGACATTAGCGGGCTAGACACAATGGCTTGCCCCATTCACAAAGAAAATAGCCCCCCAAACATCTCACATAAGCGGCCCAACTCCAATATACAGCAGGGCCAACCGCAATTTGTGATCCCTCAAGAGTACAATCCAGGAAACCTCTGGCACGAGTAATAGGCAAAGATCCATATCGCCTGCACTCTTACTTTATGTATATCCAACGGGCACAAAAGAAAGGGGTAACTCACTCCTCTGGCCCGCCATGTTCCTCATCCCTGAGGTTGCGGAAGCTCGCATCAGCTCCTCCTTCAGTTTGGGTAAAGCCTGGGATTGTCTCTCATTGTGCCCCCGTCCTCTCGGTGGAATTAGAGAGGGTCACTCATGGGCTGGTATGAGGCTGACTCTGGCTTTCACGATTTGACCCCTCCCTCTGGTGGAGATTAGAGTAGGGGCACTGGTGTTTACCCTCATGACGTGTTCTTGCTGAGCCAACCAGGGCAGGGGGGGTCGCGGCTCCTGCTTTCGTGCCACTTCTGCACATAGGCGGGGCCTAGCTTTCGCTCCAGACCCCGCCAAATCTCTGCAAGTCTGCTCTTCGGCTCACAGTCTTTTTGCACTCAGCACGTGTGCCCTCCGATCGGCGGTGAACCGCCATTTTAGCTTCTTCGTCGCACCGCGCGGTGCCTATACGCATATAGCAGCAGCCGCATCTAGGTAAACCCACATTTTCACTGTAGTGCAACCCTCACTGGCTGGCAGGGAACTCGCTCCTCTTTCGAGATGGAACGTACAATGAGCTTTGAGCTAGTGGTAACACATTTCACTGTTTCAGACCCTCACTGCTTGCTGGGACTACCGCCCTTAACTTCTTCTCATTTAAAGTCCATACATGCAAACCACCTTGAAAACCTTACAGGACAGTCCATACACGTGCTCTGTCGTTGCAAGAGTCTGGCTACTGGCTGTATACTCTGGGCGCTTCCCTGTGCAGTACTCGTGGTCTCCACCTCTGGCTGCCAGTACGTGGATCCCTATCCAGGGTCCCTCTTAACTGCCGTTAACCAGGCCACCCCCTAGGCATCCTGACTACCACCCGCCTCAGGTTTACTAGAAACAGCATAGCCTTGTCTCCGACCTATTCAACCCTTATAGGCAGTCTAGGTGCGTTCTTTTGCGAGGTTGTCGTTCTCCTCTGACTACCCCTAGACTCCCCTTTCATCAGCACTTTTCTGTGAAGCATACTTTTTCATCTTTCTGTTTGTGCGGTCCTGAAAGCCTGTCCTGATTCTCAGCAGTGCCTCCAACTTGTAACGGGTATTCCCGCCAACCCAATCGCAATAGGGTCTCCTATGGGGATAAATCTCTGGTTACAAGGCATAATAGTGTTGGCGCACCCTGCCTGGCTACAGGACTCTCTGATCTCCCGTCTCCCGCTTGATGGTATATGGAGAGGTCAGGACAGGCTTTCTGGGAACCTCCCATACGTCTCACGGTTGACAGTGCCTCGCATCTATTGCAGGCCCCAGGATATGGGGGTGTGTGTGTGTGTGTGTGTGTGTGTGTGTGTGTGTGTGTGTGTGGACCTCACTAATTGAACAAAAAAAAAGACAGATGTGAATGATTCTGAACCCATTAACCAGTGTCGGGATGACCCCTCTTCACAATTTCTAAAGGAACAATCCCGCCTGGGATCTTACCTGATCCGCAGTCCCTCAAGGTACTATACTGGAGGGGAGGTGTTCCCTACCAGTCTTCCAATGTCTCCCGCGTGAAACTTGAGACAGATCTGTAAGAAAGCAGGATAGGTTACTTTGGTGTAGGTATACGGCAGTTAAGATAAGACATAGAGGGTGAGGGAGACAGGGAGGGTGAGGGAGTCAGGGAGTGTGAGGGAGACAGGGAGGGTGAGGGAGACAGGGAGGGTGAGGGAGACGGGTGAGGGAGACGGGTGAGGGAGAGGGAGAGGGAGAGGGTGAGGGTGAAGGCGAGGGTGAGGGAGAGGGTGAGGGAGAGGGTGAGGGAGCCGGAGAGGGTGAGGGAGACAGAGAGGGTGAGGGAGACACCCACCCACACTGATACACACACCCACACTGATACACACACCCACACTGATACACACACCCACACAGATAACACACCCACACAGATACACACACCCACACAGATACACACACCCACACAGATACACACACCCACACAGATACACACACCCACACAGACACACAGTGATACACACACTGATACACACACACACACTGATACACACACACACTGATACACACACTGATACACACCGCCTCCCCCTGCACCGCCCACCAGCCCCTGCACCGCCCGCCAGCGACCGCGCAGCCACCACTGCCCGCCCCCGAGCCCATCTCCCGCACCAAGGGAGTGAGCGCCAGGAGAGGCAAAGGTGGGAGCGCCAGGAGAGGCAAAGGTGGGAGTGCCGGGGGGCAAAGGTGGGAGCGCCAGGAGAGGCAAAGGTGGGAGCGCCGGGGGGCAAAGGTGGGAGCGCCGGGGGGCAAAGGTACAAGGTACAAAGGCAGGTGCACCCCCGCTACCACCTCCTATTACCCCCCCCCCTGGCTGGGACCCGGGACACAAGGGGGACACTCACCGCGCAGCCGACAGAGGAGCCAGGAGCGGGAAGACAGACACACTGACGTGTGCTCTGCACAAAGCGGAAGTCCCGCCCCAGCAGCATTCATTCATTCATACACACACACAGAAAATACTTACCGGCCGCCGCATTCTCCTCACCGCTGCTGCCCCGTAATACTGGGACCAGGGACAAAAACCGGGACATTTCCGGGACGGACTTGAAACCGGGACAGGGCAGAAAAAAACGGGACTGTCCCTGCAAAATCGGGACAAATGGTCACCCTAGCCTTGAAGGTAAGAAGGAGACCTTTGTGGGTGATCTGAAACTTGATGGGAAGTAATCTTTCATATTCCTTAGTATAAAGGAAGGGTTCTTTAATACCAATTTTCAGACAAAGACTGCAAAGCCTGCTTGCCATGCCAATGTAAACCTCAAAACGCATGTCCTACACTGACTTTAATACATTTGGTAAACTGTAGTTAGAAGCGGAATTACACACAGTAAACAATGCATTCGCTTCCACTTAATCACAATCACGTCTCCCCATTTGGTACCTTATTCAATATGGAGACTAACTCTACGCCTTCTGTTGTGTCTTGAAAACTAATCAGCACCTGTGGGTGGATAATTGGAATCTAATAACAGGTGGCAGAATATCCACCTAGATAATATCTGCATTATTATGCTGAAGGACTTTCACAAACAATGTCACCCCTCTTCTCTTTCCAGCAAACCCACCATATATGCAACAATCACCAACATGCAGGCAGACAACGGGTCATGGGAGGAAAAAAATCAAACGTTGATTCTGTGAAATAAGCTCATTTGAATATGCAAAGTACATTAAAAGGATTGAAAGTAGGATGTTTGCGATGTATCTCAGGTGTGTCACAAACTCATGCTAAACCCTCAGACTTCTTTTAATCCCTTTCCCTGGATTTTTTCCCTTTGTGTACTCTTAGCTCCTGGACTTCAGTCTCATTCTCTCCAGCGTGTTATTTTTCCTTTTATCTACCCTGGTGATGTTTTTATTTTTTTTACATCTCCCTGTCCCTTTCCTTTGTTTGATATTGTCCTTATCTCCAGAATCGGTGTTTTTCCTCTCAGTGAAAGTCTCGTGTCTCATGTATTTTACATCCCGGCTCTCGCAGCCTGGCGGAGCTGAGACTTAATATATTACCGTTTTCCCCCTGTCACTCAGAGTGAATTAGCAGAGCCAGTGTATGGAGATTGTGAATATATTACGGGGGGATATAAATCTATGCGCTGCGGGGGCTTTTATATTTAAATCCTTAGTGCATGAAAAATGCATTGTGTTTATAATTATATTCCCATAACATGAAATTTATATCAGAACACTAGTGGTGTGTGCACACTTTATACAAATCTCCCAGCAGCCTTTGTTTTCCACCTTTGTTCTCCATAAAGGCAATATGATTTTTTTTATTTCCCTTTATCTCTATTACTGCTGAGATTTGATTCCTTTGCTGTTGTGTGAAAGCACAACTTCTTGTAGATCTGAAAAGTTCAAGTCATCCCTCTTCTCTTTCCAGCAAACCCACTCTATATATGCAACAATCACCAAAATGCAGGCACTAGATGGGTCGTGGGGGAAAAAAAATCCAACTTTGATTCTGGGAAATTAGGTCATTTGAATATGCAAAGTATATTAACATGATTGAAAGTAGGATGTTTCCTATGTATCTCAATAAAAAACAATGGCACCATCCTTTATTTTACTATATGGTGATGTTAACTTTTATTTTTTATGCTTCTACTTGTGTTCCCAGCATGGTCAGCCTGACGGTCATCAGGAGACTGGAGTTCCATTTTGGTTTTCCAAGTTTCCACTGTCTATCAAGATACAGAACTGTTAGGTACAGCAATTGACTGGGATTAAAGGACGGGGCAAAAGACGGGACGAGCTCTCATAATGACATGGGGGCAGGTTGGCAGTACTGTTTTACTGGGAATATACTACAATGTGCTTCTCCCTTACAATTGAAATTCAGATATAAATCATGTGCAGGCCAATTAAATCATTATGATAGTGTGCCAAGCAGAGCACAGCCAGCAACTTTCACACTTGACAAAGTGCTTCGGCATGAAACGCGTAGGTGCGTTCATGTAGTCCCTGTTTTTTGGAAGCTTGCAATAAACAGCTGATTTGTTTAAGTCTGGAGTCTGCCTGGGATATATTCCTCTCTTCAAGTGTGAAAGTCGCTGGCTGTGCTCTGCTTGGCACACTATCACCTGGATCTCTATTTTGGACGGATGCACGCCGTGGATGTTCTCAATGTTCCTGCATCATACAGGTAATGTGCCATTGTGCCATGTATTGCTCCTGTATTCACTGGACATTGCTGCTTACAATTACTACATGTTTGGGTGTATTCAAATGTGTCACTGTATGTGGATGTCAAGTGGACACCACTCGGCACATACCCTTTTCATATTTCCTCAAGCATGCATATCATGAACACTGTATTAACGTCTGGACATTTATTGGATTTATGGATCAGTTCTTCATAAAGCCTCACCTGGTTTTTGAGCACCACAATACCCACCATTGAACAATTAAATCATTAACAAACATGGGAAACTGTTTATTGTCACAAGGACATTTTGATTTTTACATTTCTGTAAAAATTCTGTTCAAGGGGTCCCACTTAAAATCAGTTATGAACCACAACCTATACTACAGATAACCATGGCGCTCCCTGGTGGATAAAGTATTCAGTGTTTATACACAATAATAGGATCAAAACCAGGTAATACAAAATTAATATACTGCCCCCTCTGTTGGTTGGCAGCTTGACCAGGTCAGGATCTTCCCTGGATCCTTTTAGAGCAGTGTAGATAGGGTATATGGTCAGCACAAAGTGGAAAGAAGTATTGGAAAGAAGGTAGTGGAAACAAAGATTCAGTATGGGTACACGAGAGCTTCGATCTTTTGCTGAATATGAAAGGGGGCTCAATGCACCAGTATAAAAATAATTATAATCAAATGCTACTCACACGGCCCTCTGTGAGTCAGAGTCTCTTAATGGTATCTTTCGACAGCTGGTCACTCCTCTTTGAAGTGTTTAGAACGGTCACACCATCTGCTTCTATCTGTAGGTTAGTGTCTCTCCCGTCCCCCGTATATGGGATGACAATCGCAAACCATGTGTAAGTAATAACATTTATTAAACAACAAACATAAGTAAAAGCAACTTACATATAACAAACAGTTGTTGCAGCTCTGTTGCGTCCGTTCTGGTCCGCTGCTCACGGCTGACTCCCACTTCCGCGTCCGTCGATGGGGCCGAATCACAAGGAACCTTCAGGGCTACGGTGGCTGATCTAGCTCAAAATGGTGCACGGGTGACAGGAACGACGTGTATACCCCTTGAAGAAGTCCCTCTACCGGACGAAATGCGTAGAGTTAAGAATATTATGATACACCTATCTAGCCTATACTTCTCCTATACAACAAAAATACTGATAAACAGCATTCACAAAATAGTAATAAATATATATGTAGTCCAGGGTGCCAAGGATACAAGAGGACCCAATTTCTCTAATAATATTCAATAATCCGAATTATCCAGCACTCACTGTCTATAGTAATAATGGGTCAAAGATGGAATAATACCAAAAAACGTATAATTTAATATAAACACAAAAGAACCAGAAATCAAAACCACATACCACAACCACTAAAAGATTGGCGAACAAATAAACATAGTGTCACGATTGTGCTCGCCATAAACCGGGACCGGACCGCGGGGCTGAGGCTGGGTTATGAAATCACCGACCTTAGATCGCGCAGACTGGTCCGGAGTGCGCAGTTCATAGTCAACAGGCCGGGTTCAGGACTGGAGATAACAGCATAGTCGTTGGACGAGTCAGAGTTCGGGGTGGAGATATCTGGGTAGTCGTAGTCCAAGCAGGGAGTCAGCAACAGGAAATGAAGCTGATCCTTTAGCTTCAGCGCAATCGCTGCAGGTCGGGAACGAGGTTTGAGCGAGGTGCGTCCATGACCCATGGCGCCGGTCTAGGAGAGGGAAGACTGACCGCAATGGGCACACCGCCAGGCAGCACTAGTAACCCCGTGTTACAGCGCAAAAGTAAGCAGGTCTCTAAGAACCAGGAACTCAGCGTAGCAGCAGGCCTGGAGGAAACTGGAACGAGTACAACAAACTAGAACAAAAACAGAGAGAACCGTTACGAAAGAACAAGCCAGGGCTCGTGGCAGAAACACAGTTAACATCCAAGAAGGATCTATGTTCGGCAGAGAAGGATTGTGGGAATGCAGTACTTAAAGGCCAGCGGGCCAATCCCCGGAGGAGGGTGTGAGGACACTGCTCCAATGAGAGAGTACAAGGCTAGTTTGGCAGTGATAGCCCACACAGCTGCTGTTGATGTCAAGAGGGAATTGGTGAGAACAACAGCACCCTGCAAGGCTACGAGAAAAGCCAGGAGTGGATTCCTGACACATAGGCCTCCAGTGAAGAGGAAGGGGGAAGATAGGAGACAAAGAGAGAGGGACAACAAAAATTGGTTGCAACAGGGGAACAACAGGGGGCAACGTTTCAGGAACACAACTTCGTCAGGCCCTTTCCCCCTCGCTCAAAGGAACAGAGGGGTACTTCCCTGTCCCCACAGTCCACAAAGATCAAATCAAGTCCCAACAAAATTTAACAACACCCCACACAAAGTAAAAAGAATAAAGTCAACTTAATTGTGTAGTATATGGAATTCCCAGAGGAACAGTCAGTAAATAAAGGCAAAGATCAAACCACAGTGAATCTATCTGCAAAAGTTCAATGAGTCTGCTCCTCTCATGTGCAAAGGGTGTCTTTTTACTTTGTGTGGGGTGTTGTTAAATTTTGTTTTGGACTTGATTTGATCTTTGTGGGCTGTGGGGACAGGAAAGTACCCCTCTGTTCCTTTGGAGCGAAGGGGTGTTCCCTGAATTGTTGCCCCCCTGTTGCACCCATTTTTGTATTGTCTTGTCCCTCTCTTTTTTTTCTCCTATGTTCCCCCTTCCCCCTTCCTCTTCACTGGACTGCCTATGTTTATTTGTTCTCCAATCTTTTAGTGGTTGTGGTATGTGGTTTTGATTTCTGGTTCTTTTGTGTTTATAATAAATTATACGTTTTTTGTATCATTCCATCTTTGACCCATTATTACTATAGACAGTGAGTGCTGGATAATTTGGATTATTGTATACTTCTCCTATATTCCTTGCCCAGATAGTTGTAATATAGCACCATTGGTGCAGTTACATTAAGCTATTGCCACCCTCCATTAAGCAACGGAGTTCAGACCAGCGTCTGGTGTCATCCTCCCGCGTCTCGCGAGATTCGGAGAGGTGGGGAGCAAGTGAGCAGAGGCAGCAGCACTGGTGTTTTGAATCAACTCGGCGTCTGGGCGTTCCACGTGGAGTCCGGACGAGATAGAGACTCAACACTGCAGCTTGGAGAGGACTTGGTTTCCTACATGCCTTTACAATCTGCTACTTTGATTTTTATCATCATTTCCACCAATTAAAACTTTCACTTGATATTTTATATATTAACTTGATTTAGTTCATTTTAACTGATTTTGCACCTGTGTATTTTTTCCCTCTATCTATTTCCCTTAACTATTGTGTATAGTTAGTACACTGTGCAGCACCCTTGGTTAATTTTTTCACACCTATGATACCATTGCGCACTTAATCTTTTCCTTGACAATATATATTATATAATATCAATATATATTATTATATATCTGTCTTTACTGTGGGTTTTTGTCACTTTTTTTACCCACCATAACCTAATGACAGTGGTGATTACCTAGTCTAGTCTCAAACCTGCTTGCCATTAAGACCAGCCTCACACTGATGATACCCATCAAGGTTGAAACATGTATGTGAGTAGGTCTAATGGCTTTGCATCTCATCCAGCCTCTGTTTAAAAGCTGTGTTTAAAACAGCATGCATTGGCTTGAGGATTGGCTTGTGTAATACGAGCTTGAGACAAAAGGTGGCACTGATGCTCATTTGCATGTCATTTCCAGAATCCCTTGCTGCAGTGGAAGTGCTGTATGCTGGGTGACAATGGGGAAAAGACAGGGTTCAGACCTGTCTAAGACATGCAATGAACATACAGTAATATTTACAGTGGCTATATATATCTATATATATAAAAGTAGGTAATCACCACCACTATTAAGGTTATGGTGGGTAAAAAAAGTGACTAAAACCCTCCACAGTAAAGCATAAAGCAACTGTAAATATTCCTGTATATTCATTTGCATGTCTTAGACAGGTCTGCAACCCTGTTTTTCACCATTATCACCCAGCAAACAGCACTTCCACTGCAGCAAGGGATTCTGGGAAATGACATGCAAATGAGCACACAGTGCCACTTTTTATCTCATGCTCACATTACATGAGCAACCCTTAACCAATGCATGCTGCTTTAAAACACAGCTTTTAAGCAAGGACTCATTTGAGCAAATGTCAGCAAGCCAACCTCACACTGATGATACCCATCAAGGTTGAAACATGTCTGTGAGTGGGTTAACTGACTTTGCATCTCCCAAGTCCTTGCTTAAAAGCTGTGTAAATACCAGTAAGGATACTTACACGTCTGCAAGTAAAGTGAATAGTGAAAATACAGGGACCATAGTGGGAGATTATATACCTTGGAAAAGGAGGGTCTGGCCTCCCACAAACTGCTCAATTAAGCAGTTGCAGGTGATATATATATATATATATATATTATATATATATATTATATATATCTATATATATCATATATATCTATATATATATATATTTTTTTTTATTTTTTTTTTTTAATTTTTTATTTTTTTTCTCCCTCGGGTAGGAGCTTCAAGTGTTCATCCTCAGTGAATACCTGTGGTGGTGGTTTCCCATTATACATCTGTTATACCTCTCTTATAAAAATTTTAAACATATTTACGTCTAAGGATTTGATCTCTCAGTCACTTGTCGATAGCACTTAGACAGATAATTATTCTGTATGTCTATCTCCTAGTACTGGAATTGTTCTCTTTTATTAAAATTGTTTCCCTTGTGGTTTAATTCGATACCTATACTTGTCAATCTGTCGTTAATGCAGAATAGTATTCTTTCTTTCATTGTGTAGTGCTTCTGTTACGTTCTTATTGTGAATGTTCTCCCCAATTTCTGAGTAGAAGATAACCCTCATTTGAATCTAATTGGGTCTCACACTCCTTCTCGTGTGTATCCCTAAATTCTATCTTGATCTGGAAAAATTATCATTAATCCGCATAAGTCTTATCCTTATCCTTACCACTGTTCCACATTTTACCCTATCATATACATAACCATCCCTGCCCTTTTGCATTTCCTTTGTTTAGTTAAAATTCTCATCTTCTAATTGATCTTTTTGTAAAAAAAAGCATCTTTTTCTTTAAATTCTTCAGATTTCTCATGAGGTTGTAGCTTAGCTTTAATTTTGTTAATGATTCGTAAAGAATTTTAAGGTTTCATATTCCTGTATGTATTGTACTTACTCCTTGATAAGCACCTTGTGTGTGAAAACGCTTGGAGGGTATCTACCTCCTTGTTTGTTATTCTGGACTGATAAATAAGACT
>WSYH01012713.1:0-18294 GCA_036426205.1 Ascaphus truei | reverse complement strand
TATAATATAGATATATACCAGCACATTATGTATCTTTTCACAACATACATACATACGATACAATATGCACATATAGATATATTAATAACAGCACACCTATATATAATATATAAATATATTATTATCTATATAATAATATATATATATATTGTATATATATAACACACACTACAGCAACACACCCACACAACACACACACACCCACACACACACACCACCACACACACCCACACACACACACACACAACACACACACACACCACACAACACGTGTATGTAAGAAATGTATATGTAATGAATAATAGTACACACGTTTTGATTGTATTACAATTAAGAAGTCATTCCCTTTATATCACGGCACACAGTGGGATGACTCTGCTGGTGCTGTAGGAGGATGCTGACAAGCTCCTGTCCCCCCTCGGTGCTTCCCCCTTTGCTGTCCATGACAGCTTGCAGTGGTCAGTGGATGGAGGTCTCTGCTCTTCTCCAAAAGGCAACATGTCAAAGGTGACGCTTGAAGACTCCAAAAAGCCAACAGCTGCCAGCTGAACAGATGAACTTTTCCAACTTTCCCCTACGTTAGCTTCTTGCAAACTTCTCTGGTCCCCAAACACATCTACATCTGTCGCTGGGAATTCGAATCATAGAAAAAGAAAAAAAAAAACAATAAGGAAAATAATATAAAAGAAAAGATTCATAACCCCCCCCCCCCCCCCCATAACTTAAATCAAAATGTTTAGCACAAATAATTTATATGAATTGAACAAACCAGTAGATACTCTATACACTCTCATATGTATCTATATACATACTACTCTATACTAGATATATATCTATATACTATATATATCTATATATTTATATATATATATCTATATATATATATACTACACACACACACACACACCCACACACCACACACACAACACACACATATGTTACATACATATAATATATTATATATATATATATATAGTATATCTATATATATATATATATATAATATATATATTCTATATACATATTACATACAACAGTACGGTGGTAAACGTTTGATTGAATGAGGGATTATTTCCAGACCCAAAGTACCCCCTTTTTTGTTGTTACACATTGACTGTTTATCTTTGTATTGAAATAAACATTGATTGGCTTGAGTTAGCATCTCTCCCTTTCTGCTTTCTAATCCTAAATATTATATTAATATTTCTGAAAAATGATGCCACTAGCTTTTCTCCAAGGTTAAGAATTTGAGATTATTTTTATGTTAGGCACAACTCTACTACTTAAAAAAAAAAAAAAAGATACATTGAGTTACCTCTTGTTTTCAAGTATGTCCTAGATATAGAGTTATGATGACAAATAATACATGGATACAAATACATAGTTACATAAGTGAACAGTGTATACATTATATACAAGACATTGCATGCACAGTTAGAGATAATATATATTATGGGCGTATGTAACAGTTACTGACCAGATTAAAATGTGAGACAACTTTAGATTTGAAAGAACTTAGACTGGTGGTGGATATGAGAGTCTCCGGTAGATTGTTCCAGGTTTGGGGTGCACAGTAAGAGAAGGAGGAGCGGCCGGATACTTTGCTGAACCTTGGGACCATGAACATCTTTTGGAGTCAGATCTCAGATGATAAGTGCTGTATGTGGTAGTGGTGGGACAGTATATAATATATATATATATATATATATATATATATATAATATATATATATATATATAATATATATATATATATATATATATTATTATATATATATACACCACACAAATATAACTGTATGGCTCATCTGCATGTCTTAGGCAGGTCTGCAACCCCCACCTTATAGATAATATATAATATATATATAAACATACTTAAAAGCAGAGAAGGGATAGAAGAAAAATTGAGATCGAGCTACGGGAGCATCCTATAGACATAGTGTAAGAGAAAGTTATTACTCGAGATAACATGTTCTTGCGCTAGAGCTCAGAGCGCCAGCGCGCGAAGCGTCGAACCTGCTCACCTGTCGAGCGACCTACGCGCGGCGACACCACTTCCCGTCGTCCCAGAGCGCTGGCCCTATTATATCGTACCTGCTCTATCTAGTATCTCTTACAGTTACATACACTCTAGATATCGTTGAGTGAACAATGGCACTCAGCCCGTATTTGATATATCATGGGGTGATTTTTTTAGATATATATAAATTTAAATACAATGTAAACAAAAACACACACACACACACACACACACACACATCACAGAACCCCAGGAAGCTCGTTTTAGGAACCCCCGAGCCCCCATATATATATATATTCACACACACAAACACACAGACGTGTCTCTATGTGTGTCATTTTATGTTTGTGTATTCTGATTCAGAGCTTAAATCAATTTCCGATTTCAAACTATTTGATTTTAACCACCAACGCATTAAAATACAGGTACATTCTGATTGTAGCTTTCAGTATCACATTGTAGGGATCAGATCACGATGAGGAAATTAACTGCACTAAATATTCAAAGAGAATGGAAATACAAAAACGCTGTTTGCAGTACCCTTCTTATGTATTCTGTGTACAACATGAAAATATCAAACATGTTTGCATGCAAAATGTCTGCTTATATCCCTATACAAAAACAGAAAACGTCAATTCTGATACAGAACATTTACATTTCACATCAATTCTAATCTAGCTCTAAAAATCTTTGGCAGTCGGTATTTATAAAGATAAATCCTTTTAGAGAAAATAGCACAGTCAGAACTGCAAATATCACTTCATTCAGCAAAAATCGATGGATAAATTAGATTTATTGTCTTCTTATATGGTTAGATGGAGAAGAGTTCCTTTCATTTTCATACAAACACAGAAGAAAATATATTTAGTGCAAATAATGCACTACCCTCTAGAAGTATCAGAATACACCATTTTAAGAAAACAAGGACATACATTCATATGCTAATTTACAATGGAGGCCGTTTCCAAATACTTCAATTTTTATTTGACGTATTTATTTTAATATACATAGCTGTATGATGCCACACATAGCTTTAAATTTATTCAGAATGTGTACATTATTTCCAATCATATAGACTTGTAGTGCTGGATCAACTCGTCTCATCATCAACTGATATAAATATTTGCATACAGGAGACACATACACTGTTTTGTTGCATCAATTCACAGCATTAGACTTAATACTGATTGCCAAAATATAATAGCTTGTAAGAAATAGGAAGAATATTTATACAATTGTTTACACCCCTGAGCCTGTATACATGATCTTAGGAATTTATGAAACCTCAGTATTTCAGACATACCTTTCATCTTAGGTAAATCCAGTTTGTCACTATTATTGAATGGCGTTACTCATATAAAGATCTTTGCTGCTATTCCAATGCATTACATCCGAGGAATTAACAAACTATTATTTGACCTAACATGCATATTATTAAGATATAAGATATACAATTCTCACAGTACAACCATGCTTTATCATATATATGGTTTGCCAATTGCAGACTAAACATACATTTGTGCATTTCTGCAGCAGTTGCATCCAACAACATATTTGCATATCATTTGAAAAATAATAATTTATAAGACCCTTAGGATTCTAGAACACAATCAACCATATTTACTTCACACAGTGTTCCTCCACTAATGGTCAGTTGGTTTAAAAAAACAAAAAAGCAACAACCCCCCCCATAAATCATTATTGTAATGTTGTGCATGAATTAATGTACCTGCATCACATCACACTATTTAAGTTGTGTACCTATATGTTTGTCATTAAAACTATTTATCACATAGGTTCAGAATCTCTCATGAAGAGTGGTTTTAATTTAGTCAACTACCAAGGCAATGCATTTAATAAAATAATCGCACCTCTACCAGGCTCTGCATAAATCCCTTAATATGGTGCAAACTATTGCCAATAAGTATGGACATTTTGAGATATCATATAATTTCTTCATAGCCCCATAAAGCTTGCCTTTAGCCCAGTGCGCAAAGCATCATATTTAACTGTGCAGCTAAAGTATTGATTATTATGTCAAACCTCATCATAAATTCTCACTATGTTTTTTTGCCAAAGAACCACAGTATTTTTTGGGGTATTTTCAAGCCTATACTGTAGGGCACAAACCCCATTTAATTATGTATAACACTACATGTAAAACCATGTTCTTTTGCAGACTGTGAGACATGTTGGTTGTTTTGAACATAGTTAATCTGAGGTCCTTGGCTAAAATGACCCATTTTCTGAGAGCAATGTTTTCTCTTTGGTCTTGCAGGGGATTTAAATACCAATGGCAGCTATAATAACTATACCTCGTGCGTCACTTCCGTTCTCCCCAACCAATTTTATAGGCTGAAACCAGGTAATAAATAATTTCAATGTCCGTAATACGTGTTTAAGTAACAATTACAGTGACATGTTCCAATTGTATTATTTCTGCACTTTAACTAAGTCAGCAAAAAAAAAAAGTCAGTTTAATGAAATCTGCCATTACATTGGTTGGTGGGCACTTTTACATGAGCACAAGCCAAAGGGTCAATATCATATTCTGAAACAAATATGGAAATTAATATTTGTGGTCACAGTTTGGTAATGAAAGTTGTTAGCAGGATCAATACACACAACAGCCTACGATCCTTTTAAGAAACAGTTGGGATCACGTATTATGGGAAATAATTGAAACACAATTCGAAGTAATTAAATACAATTTCATATCCATGTTGTGAGATTCCAAAATATTGTGTGTGGATTTAGGTGTAAGATATATATATATATACACACACACACACCCCGATTTACAACCCTGCAAACATGATAGCACAGCTTGAGACACATTCATCTCTCTAAAAAGCACATTGATCTTTTTAACACGAATAATTATTATTCTTAATGATTTTTTTGTTGTACATTTGCACCCAAGAGAAAAAACGGCAATTGTTGTTTCCAGACACGTTTTTCCAGAAAAGCCTTTTAAGTGACACATCACATAATCAGCCGGGAAATATTACTGGTGTTTAGTCATTTATATTATTATAACAACACGGGAAATAATGATAGGTCTCACTGATTATTCACATACTGCAAATATAGACCGGTTTTTGCTGCTCCCCAAAAGTCTTCTATACAGTTTCTCAGCCAACACTGTCAGGGTGCACAGTACCATTTATACTGACACAACAAACTCACAGTCCCAGTGTTAATAATGTGTTTGTGCCACAATCCCAAGGAAATGCTGCGTGATCCCCTGGCTGCTTTATCATCTAGTGTAGTTTCTGTGTGTCAGAAGCAAAGTCTGTAATGTGTATTTATTTATTTTTACTTTCTGTTCGCACAGCGAAGCCTCCCTTGCTCTCTATGTACAGCAACAGTGCAGGTCTGTATACCTGCATACATACATTTGTGTCAGTATCTGCCTGTATATATATATATACACACAAAAACGAAACACACACACAATATATATATATATATATATATATATATATATATATATATATATATATATATATATATATATATATACACAGACACACACACACAACCCATATGAAGACACAATATACATACATTCTATATAATATATATAATAGTAAACACATGTTTAAAACAAATCTTGAAACCTATTAAAACATATTCCTATCTGCTTACGCTATGCTAGTCATGTCTCCCATTTATGGTTACTGTGCTGCAGTAGCTGCTGAACAGAGCTATCGCAGAGTGAATGGTCCCCACTCAGTAACAGAGGGTGCAGTAGGAGTGAGCTCATGACGCTGCTCTTGACCTCTGAATAGTTTTAAACCTTGTTTGCATGCCCACTAAACTCAGCAGAGTGCCAAATGTCAGCCTTCACTCTGACTAGCCTCTCAGGTCCCCAATAGCATTCAGATTATTTAAGGTGTCTGTTTTCCTCCCTCCCTTGCTCCAGTTAGTTCTGCTTACCCCAGTGATCCGCATTAGCAGATTTCATGGCAGGTTGCTTCCTTGATATCCTAGGCAGGTTTGCATCCTAGATTTGCCCCCTAGGAAAAAAAAAACAAAAAAATCAAAAAAAATCTATCTGCATAATTTCAAATGAGAGAAGCCAGAGCCTGGACACCCATCCAGTCAAAACACCAAACAACAAGAATGTGGAGATACCTTTTATTGGTGGCTAATGAAAAACATAAGAATAATATTGAATACAAGGAATCATGTAAGAGTTATACCTCCATCAGCCTGGGACAGGACACACAGACACAGAAACAAACACACCATTCTCCTTTGCATCTGTGGGGTGATTCTCTCCTGTGAAGATCTGAGCAGTATCCATTTCAAAAACAGCCTCTTCTTGCAGCCTTACAGTAGGTCCAAAAAAAATCTCAGCATCCTTTGCTCCATCTTCCTCTCCAGCAATGGATCCATTTCTTCTGCTTCATTTTGCAGGGAATAAACAGACAGCATCCAGACCCCCCAAATGAAAAGAATATATATATATTTAAAAAAATCAGTCTGCTTTTTTCTCTCTCACCCTGTAGCTGCTGTGGCCAGCTCTTTTTAGAGAGTGTTGCCTTGCACTTAGGGATGCTTCTTGCATTTGAATAGCTGGCTGGCTTGTTATGGATCTGGAAGGCTGTGAAAGGGGAATCAGTATGCAAATTGTTTCAGTTACAATCGAAAGGTTCGATCTGGAGTAGCTGCCTAACGGAAGTTGATGTCAGCTATCTTAGCATTAAGCTGCATTCACCTCCTTCAGCTGGGCCTTCTTGCCTGAGCAAGATCTCAGGGTCTAATTAGAAAGAGAAACCCATGGATGCTGCTTCATCATTTAGTCTGGGTGTGGATGTATTACATTGCATGGTATTTATTAGGCAGCAGGTGTTAGTGGTTCCCCCTGAAATAAAACATTTATAAATGGTTAAATGCTTACACTGAAATACGTTGATTAGGTTTGCTGCCTTAGTTGTCCTGTTCATGCAATGTGGGCTGCAAATCAATATGCTTTTACTGTAACACTAGTGATTGCAGGGATCACAGCTTTTATTTTTAAAGGCACAGGAGGCTTTTGCATTTTAATGTGCACATCAAAAGGCTTCAGTTGTGCACAGCATAATGCTTGGCTTTCAAGCCTACATTTAAATGGGTGATACTAGACTATGCCCAGCCAACCAAGTCACTGCACCATCGCATAATATAGATCCAGAGCAATAAATAGTATTTGGGAAGCTAAACTACTTTATTTAAGCTACGTCAACACATATTGGGAACAGCAAATTATATTTAGAGAGCTAACCACAGCTTTATTTATGCAGTCTTATATATGGTAACAGACTGGTAAACAGCATTGTATGTAAGTAGCTAAAATACCTTTAATAATTCCAGGTTACATAAGATAATACTTATGATATGGACTAAATAAAGGCATTTGGGGCTTTTAAATACAATTTGGTGTATCTTGGATATTTATTATACCAAGTGTGCATACTGTAGCCAGCATTGACTTAGGACACATATCTAGAGCACGTAAAAGCATGTAACCCAAACTGTCATATATTTCCTTTAAACCGCTGTACCTTCTCTCTCAGAGCTGGCAGGGCAATGGGCCACATTCAAATATTAGTTGAAGAGTAGACACTTGCAGGCCCTGCCAGCAAGGAAAGGGTTACACATCCCACACCGTAAAAGTACTACATAGAGGGATGTAAAAAGAAAGGTCACTGTGTTTTTATTACTGGTAACACATATTTAAATATGAATTTCTATGGCCCACTCCATTCATTTCTTGTTATACAAACATGTCTCGTTTAATTAGAAGTATCCATCAAAATCACCTGTTCATTGTCTACGTGCACAATGCCATTTTTCACATTAAAGACAACACAATGGGCCAAAAATGGAATTGATAATGCAGTGACCTTTAGCAGCACTAGTGCTATCAGTTAAATGACCCGTATGACCTTTCCTAACTTAATTCATAAATTCGCAGTACGGGGCAGTTGGTGTCCTGAGGTGTGGGCATTGTTGGACTGAATTATGCAATATTATTAACACAATGCCAACCATCTCTCTAGTTTCTTAGTAGGAAACAATGATAGGAGGCCCAGCCACATAACACTGTCCACTGTCAAGCGCCCACCTTTCACCAAATAATTATAATTCTTCTTACAATAATGCGTACGATTATTACCAATGAACTTTAAGCCACCGAAGTCGAGTCATTGGTGGACCCAATAATGCAATATGTGGGGAAAATACTATGTGGTTAACATTCTCTAGACAGATACATAGAGAATATATAGATTGAAAGATATTTGAGCGGCCTACTTGTGTCAATGGTTTGTATATATATACATGTAGAGGTATCAGTACCGTGTTAGCCGAGCTTCAATAATCAAAAAATAAATAGATGATACCGTTCTGTGGCTAACGAAATGTTTTTATTTGTGCGAGCTTTCGAGATACACTGATCTCTTCTTCCGGCGATGTTACAAAGCTGATGTTATACATGAGGTGTTTGGTGATTGGTGTAATCTTTTTTGTTGCACTGGGTGATAGGGTATATAAGGATACTCATGGGCATTTCACCATTGCATAAACCTGAGGAAGGTCCCGTTGGGCCTTAGCTCACTTGTGGGCTGAACTTTGGAGAACACAGATCTTCTGGAGCTGACCTGTCTTGAGCTCTGTCAAGAAGAAACAGCAGAGATATTATATAATCAAAAAATAAAGAGATGATACCGTTCTGTGGCTAACGAAATGCTTTTATTTGTGCGAGCTTTCGAGATACACGATCTTTCGTTCCGGCGATATTACACTTCTGTAACATCGCCGGAAGAAGAGATCAGGTGGTATCTCGAAAGCTCGCACAAATAAAAGCATTTCTTTAGCACAGAACGGTATCTATATCATTTATTTTTGATTATTGAGCTCGGCTAACCACGGTACTGATACCTCTACATGTATATTATACACAACCATTGACACAAGTAGGCCGCTCAAATATCTTTAATCTATTATTCTCTAGTATCTGTCTGAGAGATGTAACCACATAGTATTTTCCCCAATATTGCATTATTGGGTCCACCAATGACTCGACTTCGGTGGCTTTAAGTTCATTTGGTAATAATCGTACGCATTATTGTAAGAAGAAGATAATATTTGGTGAAAGGTGGGCGTTGACAGTGGACAGTGGTTATGTGGCGGGCCTCCTATCATTGGTTTCCTACTAGAAACTAGAGAGATGTTGGCATTGTGTTAATAATATTGCATTAATTCAGTCCAAAAATGCCCACACCTCAGGACACCAACTGCCCCGTAATACTGCGAATTTGATTAGTTAGGAAAGGTATACGGGTCATTAACTGATAGCACTAGTGTGCTAAAGGTCACTGCATTATCAATTCCATTTTTGGCCCATTGTGTGTCTAATGTGAAAAATGGCATTGTGCACGTGAATAGACACAGGAAAGGTGATTTTGATGGATACTTCTAATTAAACGAACAGTTTGTATAACAAGAAATGAATGGAGTGGGCCATAGAAATTCAATTTAAATATGTGTTACCCAGTGAATATAAAACACAGTGACCTTTCTTTTTACATCAATCATATGTAGACTTACGGTGGGGGTGTGTAAACCCTTTCCTTGCTGGCAGGGACTGGCAAGTGTTACCTCTTCATAATAATAGTGAATGTGGCCATGCCTGCCAGCTCTGAGAGAGAAAGGTACAGCTGGTGTTTTTTAAAGGAAAGAAATATATGACAGTTGGGTTACATGCTTTTACGTGCTCTAAGATATGGTCCTAAGTCAATGCTGGCTACAGTATGCACACTTGGTATAATAAATATCCAAGATACACCAAATTGTATTTAAAAGCCCCAAATGCCTTATTTAGTCCATATCATAAGTATTATCTTATGTAACCTGGAATTATTAAAGGTATTTTAGCTACTTACATACAATGCTGTTTACCAGTCTGTACCTATATAAGACTGCATAAATAAGGCGTGGTTAGCTCTCTAAATATATAGTTTGCTGTCCCCAATATGTGTTGACGTAGCTTAAATAAAGTAGGTTAGCTTCCCAATACTATTTATTGCTTGGATTATATTATGCGGATGGTTTGCAGTGACTTGGTTGGCTGGGCATAGTCTAGTATCCCCATTTAAATGTAGGCTTGAAAGCAAGCATTATGCTGTGCACAAATGAAGCTTTTGATGTGCAATTAAAATGCAAAAAGCCTCCGTGTGCCTTTAAAAATTAACAAGCTGTGACCTGCAATGCATATGGTTACAGAAAAGCATATTGATTTGCAGCCCACATTGCATGAACAGGAAACTAAGGCAGCAAACCTAATCAACGTTTTCAGTTGTAAGCCATTAACCATTTTAAAATGTTTTATTTCAGGGGGAACCAAAACACTGCTGCCTAATAAATACCATGCAATGTAATACATCCACACCCACGACTAATGATTGAGAGCAGCATCCAGGGGTTTCTCTTTCTAATTGACCCTGAGATCTTGTCAGGCAAGAAGGCCCAGCTGAGGGAGGTGAAGCAGCTTAAAGCTAAGATAGCTGACACGAAACTTCCGTTAGGCAGCATCCAGATCGAACCTTTCGATTTGTAACTGAAACATTTGATTATTGATTCCCCTTTCACAGCCTCCAGATACCATAACAAGCCAGCCAGCTAGTTCAAATGCAAGAAGCATCCCTAAGTGCAAGGCAAACACTCTCTAAAAAGAGCTGGCCACAGCAGCTACAGGGTTGAGGGAGAGAGAAAAAGCAGAGTGATTTTTTAATATATATATATTCTTTCATTGGGGGGTGGATGCTGTCGTTTATTCCCTGCAAAATGATAGCAGAAGAAATGGATCATTGCTGGAGAGGAAGATGGAGCAAAGGATGCTAGATATTTTTTGGACCTACGTAAGGTGCAAGAAGAGGCTGGTTTTGAAATGGATACTGCTAGATCTTCACAGGAGAGGAATCACCCCACAGATGCAAAGGAGAGAGGTGGATGTGTTTGTTTCTGTGCTCTGTGTGCCTGTCCCCGATGGCTGATGGAGGTATAAATCTTACATGATTCCTGTATTCAATATTCTTATGTTTTTCATTAGCCACCAATAAAAGGTATCTCCAATTGTTGGTTTTGGGTGTTTTGGGACTGGATGGGTGTCCAGGCTCTGGCTTCTCTCATTTGAAATTATGCAGATAGATTTTTTTGATTTTTTTTGTTTTTTTTTCCTAGGCGGGCAATCTCGGATGCAAACCTGCCTAGGATTCAAGGAAGCAAACACGCCATGAAATCTGCTAGCGGATCACTGGGGTAAGCAGAACTAACAGGAGCAAGGGGAGGGGAAGGGAAAACAGACACCTTAAATAATGGAATGCTATTGGGGACCCTGAGGGCCTAGTCAGAGTGAAGGCTGACATTTGGCACTCTGCTGAGTTAGTGGGCATGCAAAAACAAGGTTTAAAACTATTCAGAGGCAAGAGCAAGCGTCATGAGCTCACTCCTACTGCACCCTATGTTACTGAGTGGGGACCATTCACTCTGCGATAGCTCTGTTCAGCAGCTAACTGCAGCCACAGAGTAACCATAAATGGGAGACAATGACTGAGCATAGCGTAAGCAGATAGGAAATGTTTAATAGGTTTCAGATTTGTTTTAAAATGTGTTACTAGATATATATTATCTAGAATGTATGTATTGTGTCGTCATATGGGTTGTGGGTGTGTGTCTGTGTATATTATATATATATATATATATATATATATAGATATATATATTATATATATATATACTATATATGTGTGTGTGTTGTTTCGTTGTGTTGTATATATATTATACGGCAGATACTGACACAAAATGTGTATGCAGGTATACAGACCTGCACTGTTGCTGTACATAGAGAGCAAGGGAGGCTTCGCTGTGCGAACAGAAGTAAAAAATAATAAATACACATTACAGACTTTGCTTCTGACACACAGAAAACTACACTAGATGATTAAAGCAGCCAGGGATCACGCAAGCATTTCCTTGGGATTGTGGCACAAAACACATTATTAACACTGGGACGGGGAGTTTGTTGTTGTCAGTATAAATGTGTACTGTGCACCCGACAGTGTTGGCTGAGGAAACTGGTATAGAAGACTTTTGGGGAGCAGCCAAAAACCGGTCTATATTTGCAGTATGTGAATAATCAGTGAGAACCTATCATTATTCCCGTGTGTTATAATAATATAAAGACAAACACCAGTAATATTTCCCGGCTGATTATGTGATGTGTCACTTTTAAAGGCTTTTCTGGAAAAAAAGTGTCTGGAAACAACAATTGCCGTTTTTTCTTGGGTGCCAATGTACAACAAAAAAATCATTAAGAATAATAATTATTCGTGTTATTTAAAAGATCAATGTGCTTTTTAGAGAGATGAATGTGTCTCAAGCTGTGCTATCATGTTTGCAGGGTGTTGTAAATCGGGGTGTGTGTGTGTGTATATATATATATATCTTACACCTAAATCCACACACAATATTTTGGAAATCTCACAACATGGATATGAAATTGTATTTAATTACTTCGAAGTGTGTTTCAATTATTTCCCATAATACGTGATCACCAACTGTTTGTTAAAAGGATCGTAGGTGTTGTGTGTATTGATCCTGCTAACAACTTTCATTACCCAAACTGTGACCACAAATATTAATTCCATAATTGTTTCAGAATATGATATGACCCTTTGGCTTGTGCTCATGTAAAGTGCACCCAACCAATGTAATGCAGATTCATTAAACTGACTTTTTTTTTGCTGACTTAGTTAAAGTGCAGAAATAATACAATTGGCAACTGGTCACTGTAATTGACTTAAACAGTATTACGGACATTGAAATTATTTATACTGGTTTCAGCCTATAAAAATTGGGTTGGGGAGAACGGAAGTGACGCACGAGGATAGTTATTATAGCTGCCATTGGTATTAAATCCCCTGCAAGACCCAAAGAGAAGAAAACATTGCTCTCAGATAAATGGGTCATTTTAGCCAAGGACCTCAGATTAACTATGTTCAAAACAACCAACATGTCTCACAAGTCTGCAAAAGAACATGGTTTTACATGTAGGTTATACATAATTAAATGGGGTTTGTTGCCCTACAGTATAGGCTGAAAATACCCCCAAAAAATTCTGTGTTCTTTGGCAAAAAAACATGTGAGAATTTATGATTGAGGTTGACATAATAATCAATACTTTAGCTGCACAGTTATATGATGCTTTGCGGCACTGGGCAAAAGGCAAGCTTTATGGGGCTAGAAGAAGATTATATGATATCTCAAAATGTCCATCTACTTATTGGCAATAGTTGCCCATATTAAGGGATTTATGGGCAGGCCTGGTAGAGGTGCGATTATTTATTAAATGCATTGCCTTGGTAGTTGACTAAATTAAAACCACTCTTCATGAGAGATTTGGAAACTATGTGGTTAAATAGTTTTAATGACAAAACATAAGGTACACAACTTAAATAGTGTGGTGATGCAGGAACATTAATGTCATGCACAAACATTACAATAATGATTTATGGGGGGGGTGTTGTTTTTTTGTTTTTTTAAACCAAGTCTGACATTAGTGGAGGAACACTGTGGAAGTAAATATGGTTGATTGTGTTCTAGAATCCTAAGGGTTTATTAAATTATTATTTTTCAAA
The DNA here is from genome assembly GCA_036426205.1 of Ascaphus truei. Taxonomy (NCBI): domain Eukaryota; kingdom Metazoa; phylum Chordata; class Amphibia; order Anura; family Ascaphidae; genus Ascaphus; species Ascaphus truei. The sequence goes on along the minus strand of WSYH01012713.1, from coordinate 4,588 downwards.
TGATAGTGCAAATATGTTGTTGGATGCAACTGCTGCAGAATTGCACAAATGTATGTTTAGTCTGCAATTGGCAAGACCAATATATGATAAAGGCATGGTGTACTGTGAGAATGAATTATATCTTATTAATATGCATGTTAGGTCAAATAATAGTTTGTTAATTCCTCGGATGTAATGCATTGGAATAGCAGCAAAGATCTTTATATGAGTAACGCCATCAATAATAGTGACAAACTGGATTTACCTAAGTGAAAGTATGTCTGAAATACTTCGAGGTTTCATAAATTCCATAAGATCAGTATACAGGCTCAGGGGTGTGTAAAACAATGTATAAATATTCTTCCTATATTCTTACAAGCTATATATTTTGGCAATCAGTATTAAGTCTAATGCTGTGAATTGATGCAACAAAACAGTTTGTGTCGTATTGTTCCGTATGCAAATATTTATATCAGTTGATGATGAGACGAGTTGATCCAGCACTAAAAGTCTATAGTTGGAAAATAATGTACACATTATGAAAATTTAAAGCTAGTGTGGCATCATACAGCTATGTATATTAAAATACTACGTCAAATAAAAAGAAGTATTTGGAAACGGCCTCCATTGTAAATAGGCATATGAATGTTATGTCCTGTTTCTTAAAATGGGTTTGTTTTCTGATACTTCTAGAGGGTAGTGCTATTATTTGCATTAATATATATTTTCTTCTGTGTTGTATGAAAATGCTGAACAGGAACTTTCTCCATCTAACCATATTAGAAGACAATAAACAATTTAGATCATCGATTTTGCTGAATGAAGTTGATATTGCAGTTCTGACTGTGCTATTTTCTCTAAAAGGATTATCTTTATAAATACCGACTGCCAAAGAGTTTAGAGCTAGATGTAGAATTGATGTGAAATGTAAATGTTCTGTATCAGAATTGACGTTTTGTTTTTGTATAGGGATTATAGCAGACATTTGATGCAACAGTTTGATATTTCATGTTGCTACGAGCAGATACATAAGAAGGGTACGGCCAACAGCGTTTTGTATTTCCAATCATTTTGAATATTTAGTGCAGTTGAATTCTCATCGTGATTGATCCTACAATGTGATACTGAAAGCTACAATCAGAATGTACCTGTATTTTAATGCGTTGGTGGTTAAAATCAAATAGTTGAAAATCGGAGAATTGATTTAAGCTCTGAATCAGACATACACAAACATAAAATGACACACATAGAGAACACGTCTGTGGTGGTGTTGTGTGAATATATATATATATGGGGTGTCGGAGGTTCCTTAAAACGAGCCTTCTGGGGTTCGTGTGATGTGTGTGTGTGTGTGTGTGGTGGGGGGAGTGTGTGTGTGTGTGGGTGGTGGGTTGGTTGGTGTATGTGTAGTGGGGTTGTGTGTAGTGTATATATATATAATCATATAATATATATATTATATTATATATATATATATATTATATATATATAAATATATATATAAATATAACAGCAATGACATATACTGTATGGTCATTTGGATGTCTTACACGGTCTGAACCCCTGTGTATGTGGTGTGTGTGTGTAATATATAGATATTATATAGATATATATATATATATATATAATATATATATTATATTATATGTTTATATGTGTGTAAATGAGTACTATATATATATAGTACTCATTGTACTCACTATACACACAATATATATATATATATCTACACACGATACGATACTATACCGTGTATGAGATGAAATTCAAGAGGGCAGCACCCCAATGGATGGTCAAAAAAGCTTTGTATTGTTAAGACATCATACACCAACGTTCGGTCCTACAGCGGGACCTTTCTGACTGATTTGTGTGTTGAGTGGTCATGAATCAGCCGGCTTCATTAATGCTCTATTAGAGTTTTTCATTTTAGCATTCTCATTGCTAAACTGCCTTTTTTATGGTTGGTTATTCGTGGTCAAATCTCTGTTTGCCTCGTATTGTAACTTTCCAAGTTTGGTTGGCAGACGTGTTTGTATGAAAATCCTGCCTTTTGTATTTTCTCAAAATAAAAGCCGTGTTCTCCATTGAATTTGTTTATGGACTGATAAGGTGTTTTGTTCTTGGTAACCTTCATTTATTTGTCTGAGTTGTGAGATTGAAAACCATAAAAATACCATAAACATGATGAAAACCCTGTTATTACGAGCAGGAAGGACACATTAAAACGGTGAAGTTTGCGTAATATATAGTTAACCACACATTATATCAAACTCCCAATTTGTTTACCCCCGGTACCACCTAAGATTTTTTTTTTTTAAATTTAATACAAAAAAGTTTTGTCCTTCATATTTAACACTAATCTTACAAAATAAATTCAATTGATACCACATACATAACTGCAACAATTACCATGCAACAATGGAACATTTAAAGCCTCTTCCAATACATAAGAATAGACCTGTTATGCTGTGGTCTACTGGAGTAAACAGCTAATTTTTCTTGTATTTTTTTTCACATCATCTGAATCGTCCTTTGCATGTGTAATTCCCCAACCAGATTTACTGATTCCTAAGAATGTTAGTCTTTAGTAAATCACTTGTTTTTACTAAAATGCGATTTCAATAGACTGGGTGTTAGTGGTATATAACAGTGAAATCAATGCACTCTGGGTCTAACACATGCATTCCCTTTGTGCAACTATACCAAGTTCTCTTGAAGTATCCTCGTTTGGTTACTAGATGTTTACAATTACTTATCATTTATGATTATCCTGATAGATACCAAATGTAGGAAGCAGGACTACAGTAGATAAACTGGTTCAATGCATTCTAAGTGTAATTTGGCCCATTTTAACTTTACTTGATGTTACGTGACCATCTTATATCATGTCCGTCAGTCCGTCCCATGCTTTAAAACAGTGATATGGCCACTTGTTTAAAAAGTAAACTACATTGGGTTTCTAGGCACATCAGTAGTAGCTGGGTCCAGGTGTATTTGCCAAGAAGTCGAGAAAGTCCACATTGGATAAAATTAATCAGTGCATTTGATATAAATGACCTGCATGCAGCTCATCTTCAAATATTCTTTACGTTTTTTTTTACTCTTCTGCATTTATACTTTGAAAATATCTATATAATATATATATATATATTATATATAATATAATAAACAGTTTTTAAAGTTATGGTATGGTGTGTGTGTGGTGTGTGTATTATAATATATGTATAAGATATGTATATTATGTATATATATATAAGATATATATTATCAAATGATGATGGGAAAGTATGAATTACCTGTCTTTTTAACATGCTAATAGTGTGTGGGTGTGGTGGTGTTGGTGTGGTGTGTGTGTTGATATATAATAGTATAAATATATATGATAATACACACACATTAACAGTAGAAGGAAAGGTAACATATATAGAGAAGCTTAAAGCAGAGGTGTGTGTGTGGTGTGATGTGTGTGTGGGTGGTGGTTGTGGTGGTGGGTGATGTGTGTGTGTGTGTGTGTGTGTGTGTGTGGTGTGTGCACACTTGATATTAAGTGCATTATGACTCCAGGAGTTTTGCAGTTGGAAAGGTAACACAAAACAAAAAATCGCCCTGTTAAACATTGTGTTAATACGACTGAAAACAGACGTGGGTAGAGAATTGCAAGGGGTGTTGAGGTTGATACACATGTTGAAGACACCGAATTGTTGAAAACTTCGAAACACTCTCTGAATGCTGTAAAAAATGAAAGCTGTCAGTTATCTAGATTGATTGACTTTTAGTGTGTTAATAAATATTCAATGTTAAACAGCATACGTACAATGATTATAAATCTTACTGTCATTCATTTGTGATATGAAAGACTTCTTAAACCAATTCATTCAACTATTATCAATCATATACTATATGGTTGAAAAAAAATATGATGGTCGGAGGAACTGTTTTTGGCCTGTGCTGATTCTAAAGGGTTAAACATATTGAGCATTGTTTCGTGTTGAAGAGTGTTTAAAAACAACTTTGCCTGAAGTTAAATGTTTGGAGACCTGAAGTGATCCAACAGTTACACATGTTGGGGTATAATGACTAAATGGAAAGATCACTATATTTCGTAAAATAAGTATATAAACTATTCGAGGGTAATTATTTTATTCGCTGGGCTGCCTTTGTAGGGTGTATGTCTAAATGCAAATATGTGTAGGTAGGTTTGCTAAGAAAATGTATTATTTTCCAAAAACAACAATACCTATGAAAAATGCAAATAACCGCTTTGAAAATAAGGTCTAATAAGAAGCTACTGGAATCAGAACATATCGTTACTTTATTTTAATGGCACTCCAGTTTCCATTACGCTTTTGTGTTTTAATCTTCGATTTTGAATATATTATTATTATATCTCGAACGCTTGTCCTATGACATAAATTGTTAGTCCCCAAATAAAAAACGTTCACCTAATCCTTGACATATATAGATTCAATATTAATACACTCGTCCTGGATACATGAGTTTAAAAAACCACTTTTTTCATTACCTGGAGACCGCGACGCCGCCAAACAACACACACAAACTTTAAATAGACCCCCCAAATATTCTGTTTGGCGCCCCTGGGCTCTGACAA
>WSYH01012712.1:3781-15787 GCA_036426205.1 Ascaphus truei | reverse complement strand
CAGTTCCCAGATGTTTTTTCTGAGCTGCCAGGGCAGACTGATTTAGTGTCCCATAGGATTGAGACAGAACCTGGCGTAAAAGTACGGTCCCGTCCCTATAGATTGCCAGAGGGCCGAAAAGACCTGGTAGAGAGGGAGATAATAGACATGTTGGAATTGGGCGTGATCGAGGAGTCCCACAGCGAATTGTGTAGCCCTATAGTGTTGGTCCCTAAACCAGATGGGAAGGTGAGGTTTTGCGTGGATCTGCTAAAGGTAAATGATGTATCCAGATTCGATGCATACCCAATGCCTAGTGTGGATGAATTGCTTGACTCTCTTGGTAAAGCAGAGTATATCTCCACCCTAGATCTCATGAAAGGATATTGGCAGATACCTCTAGCGGAAGAATCCAAATGCAAAACTGCCTTCGCCACCCCTCTCGGTTTATACCAATTCGTCACTATGCCATTTGGGTTACATGGGGCTCCAGGCACGTTCCAAAGGTTAATGGACAAGGTACTACGACCCCATAGGACATATGCCGCCGCCTCCTTGGATGACATTGTCATCTATAGCAGACACTGGCAGTCTCATATAAAAAGGTTAAGGGCAGTCCTAAAGTCCTTAAGAGAAGCAGGGCTCACTGCAAATCCCAAAAAATGTGCCCTGGGTAAATCCACTAAAAAATACTTGGGCTATGCCGTTGGGGGAGGGATAGTAAGGCCACTAGCTAGCAAGGTGGCTGCCATAAGGGAAGTCCCCACCCCACAGACAAAGACACAGGTCCGCTCTAAAGGGACAGTGTACCCGCATGTTATGTTGCTGTGGAGAAATAAAGCCACTGAACGTTTTCATTTATCCTGAAACTACACGTGTGGACTGTTCCCTGACCTCGGCTACAGGCCGTCCTGCCACACACACCCAGACTGGAACCCTTACAAGACATATATAGATATAAAAAAAGTACTGATTAGAATAACGCCTTACCAGGTATCACCCTCCCCCCCCCATCTTCTATATAAGTTTCAACTGTGTATGGGAAATAGATATCAGAATTTTCCAGCCTCATCATCGACATAATGCGACATGAGGAAGATAATATGGTTTAATGTAAAGTATAATGTATGTTAGCACAAGGTGACATATAATGGTTTAATTTGGTTATCTATATTATGCTACTCTATTTAAGCGTAAGTTACTTGGTAACTTGGGTATTTATGTTATTTACTCTTATTCTATTTGTGGAAAGTTAAACTGAACTACAGTAAATACAAGTTTGATCTCTAGAGTACTGCACCGACACACTTTATTCGAGCAAATACCCAGTATGTACCTGGCAGATACCTGGAATGCGCCGCTCCTCACCTCTGACAAGCCCCGTTGCGTTTGCCTTCCCAGCCTGGGTTCATGCCTGGCTGATGGGCGGCTGATCTGTTAAATGATAATGATTAGGATTTAATAGGCTGCCAATGCTTCGGTTTGTCTACAAGATGGCATAAATTCATGAATTGTAATGCATATATATATATACACTGTGCAGTATTGGCAGCCAGCGGGAATAAAATGCTTCAATCCCTTCCTGGAAATACCTCAATGCACTCGGGCAGAAACAGTGGGTATACCCGAATTCGTGGGACTAGCCGAGCTCGAATAGAGTGTGTCGCCAGTGTAAATGAGATTAAAGCAGGAGCTAAGTCATGTTTGATAAACTGTAAAGGTATTAAAATATCTCAAATTGCAAATAATCAAGCTACAGTACAATCATGGGCGTCCGCAGGAGGGGGCAAGGGGGGCCGCTTGCCCCCCCTGGATCCAGGGCCGCCAACAGCGGGGGACAGAGGGCACTGGCGTGACAGGATTTAGCGCGCTCACAATGTGCAAGGAAGCGCGCGCGTCTCTACAAAAAAAAACCTCCCTTGTCTCCTGATTGGCTGGCGCGTGTTGGCACGCTGCCAGGATTTTTTTTTTTTTTTGGCCCTCGCTAGCTCTATCTGAGCTTGCATAGCGAGGCCCGCCCTTTCCTGCATGGAGCAAGTCAGGTGACTGCTGCTCCATGCCACTCTCGCTTCCCCCTTGTCCTCCTGCTCTGATTCCCCCCCACTGTGCCTCCGATCCCCCCCGTTTCCAAAATCTCTACATCCTGCTCTGGTCCCCCCATTTCTCATTTCCCCCCCCCCTGCTCCGGTCCCCCCCTTCCGTTCGATTCCCCCCTGCGAAGGTCCCCCCCCCCATTCCGATTCCCCCCTGCTCCGGTCCCCCCCCCTGCTCCGATTCCCCCTTGTTGCGTGTGTCTGAGTGTGTGTGTCTGAGTGTGTGTGTCTGAGTGTGTGTGTCTGAGTGTGTGTGTGTCTGAGTGGGGGCGGAGGGTGGGGGGGGAAGGGGGAGAGTGTCTGAGCGGGGGGGGGGGAAGTCTGAGAGAGTCTGAGAGGGAGAGTCTGAGAGGGAGGGTGTGTGTGTGTGTTAGTGTCTGTCTGTCTGTGAATGAATACAGACACCAACCCACAGTCAGTCAGTCACCCACCCAAGTGTCAGTCAGTCACCCAAGTGTCAGTCAGTCACCCAAGTGTCAGTCACACACGAGTCAGTCAGTCACCCACACACCCCCACACCCACTCTCTCTGTCTAGTTAAAATTATGCCCCCCCCTGAAAACATTTCTGCGGACGCCCATGAGTACAATAAAAATGTCTCAGATATGAGATTTAGAACATGGAAATGAAGGAATAAAAATGTGAAAAGTTAAATGTTTTTCATATTGACAATATCCACAGTTATAATTAAGAATTAAAAGATGTGAAGATTTCAATTGTACTATGTAATTTCAAGAAAAAATACTTTAAAAAAAAATGGTTCACTAAGTCATCTTTCGGATGCCACAGCATTATCTAAAAAGTAGTAGCAATTTGTAATTAATGTTAATTAATACAAAAGTAGTGGTACTCTGTATGTACAATGGAAGGATATCACTCTTTGGGCACTGGTGAAGACATTGGACCATATTTACAGTACTAAGAAGTGCTACGCTATAAGACACCTTAAGTGCCAGAAGACATGCTACAGCGTAACTGGACCGCACAGGGACATATTTATTAAACTAAAGTAGAAGATGCCATACGAAGTAGCACTGCATAGTAAATATGGCCTTTTATCACCTAAATTATACATCCTTATTATCCAACCTTCCTTCTTTTTTGTTCTGCACTCTTTCCTCCCAACATTTGCACAACTTTTTAAATGAAAAAAAAAAACAATACTTGTTCAAACTAAAGCAACAACAATAAAATCTTTATTTTTAGCCCTTTTGCTCCCACGAATGGCCCCTCCAAGAATCAGTATACCTGATGTTGTTTTAGATATATGACCTCTCTCTGGACTCACACAGACACAACACAGAGAAACCAACAGCTTCTCTCACACACGGCAGCTTTGTGGCGCTTCCCAGTGTGACTCTTGTTCCCCTGCAGCAGAAGACTAAATCTGCACATCATCGGAAAAATATAATAGCAAAAACAGGCTGCCACACAGACACGCTAATCCCTTGGCAATTGTGTGCTCTTTCTCATGGTTTTAATGCATCAATAAGGCTCTGCAACCTTAGCAAAAACGCTAATCTTTCGGAAGAAAAATGTGACAATTATTTAATGCCACTGCCGGGTGCTGTGTGCAAGAGTTCTGCTTAGTAATGTTTCATGGAAGTATTAAATAGGATTTTCCAAGTATGGGTTAACCCCTTCACTCCTTAGAGTTCTTTTTAAGCATTTAGACAGTGGTCGCAGCGTGATGACACTAGGGGATGTAAGGAGTACTGCTACTTTTTTTATCTATCAACCCAGAGTACCACTAATTGTATTGTATTGTATGTCTTTATTTATTATTTAATCAGTGACCCAGAGTACCACAACTACTTTGTAGGTACACACCCAGAGTACCATTGATTATTTAATGACAAACCCAGAGTACAACTAATTTTCTGTTTATTCACTTGCAGTTTTAGTTTCTTTTTCAACAAAAAGGGGATGCTGTTTGGTGGTAAAGAATCTCCTTTCTGTTTTTATGTATGTATGTATGTATGTATGTATGTATGTATGTATGTATGTAAATAGATATATATATATATATATATGATATATATATATATATATATATATAAATACACGTACAGCTCAACCTCGTTATAGCGCGATCCGCTATAACGCGGTTTAAGCATGGACCCCGAATTAAAAAAAAAAAAAATTTACATTTTTTTTTGCACACTGCACACACTCTCACTGCACACACTCACTGCACACACTCTCACTGCACACACTCTCACTGCACACACTCTCACTGCACAGTGCACACACTACCAGCACTCACTGCACACACTCTCACTGCACACTGCACACACTCTCACTGCACACACTACCAGCACTCACTGCACACTGCTCACAGCACACAGCACACAGCACACTCTCACAACACACAGCACACTCTCACAGCACACAGCACACAGCTCACAGCACACAGCACTCTGCACTCACAGCACACTACACTACACTACACTGCACAGCACACCACACTCACACCCCCCCTCCCACTATCCCCTCCCTACCTTTGGTGTCGGCTGCTGAGATCAGAGCGGAGCTGGCTTCGGGAGGAGGAGGGGGGGGTCAGTAGGGGGGGGGTGTCGGTAGGGGGGGGGTGGTGTGGATGCCGGTAGGGGGGGTGAGTGAGGAGCAGGCTGGGACTCGGAGGGCCGTGTGGGCTAGGACCAAACTGATTATGCCGTGGTGGGCGGGCGCGGAGGACCGGTAGGTGTGAGGGCCTCGGGGGGGGAGGAAGTGGATGCCGGTGGAGGGGATGGATGCCGGTGGTGGGGGGAGGAGGTAAGGAGCAGGCTGCAGCTGGACTCGGAGGGCCACTGCTGGGGGACGTGTAGGGCTTCCGGCCACCTCTTCCCTCCCTCCCTCCTTCCTTCCTCCCTCCCGATCGGGCGCGCGGCGGCCATTTAAAAAAAAAATTAGCGCGACCCCGGTTCTAGCGCTGTCGGATCGGGTGGCCCCCGAGGGCCGCGCTATAACAGGGTTGAGCTGTATATATATATTGTGATGCTCACACTATGTTGTAGCATCTTTTCGTCCCAGATTAAGGCAGGAAATGTAGTATTTCTCTAGATGGGGTTTATTTACAGGGATAAAAAATATACTAACAGGCCCACCATCCCTTTAAGTCTAAATGAAATCATATCATAAAATAAACTCCTACTCCTCTTAGGAGACTAACTACACATAAAGTTTCAACCCTTAGTACCCGACAGCTAAGCTTGTTTGTACCCCAAACAGGTACTATTATGGCTGAACATATAAAGTCTCTGTACTGCTGCGGCCGAGTTTATTCGAGCATTTGCCCGTTCTCGGCCGCAGCAGTAACCTGGCGCGCGCCAGAGGGTGCCGGGCGCACGCCGAAGACACGGAGGAGCGCCCTCCGATCGGGGCTTTCTCCCTCCCACTGCCGGGTCCGCCGGGTCCCCCGGAACCCCCTGCCGCCGTCCCCCACATCGCGGGACACCAGGGGCTCCCTCGGGGAGCCCTGGACGTGTGTGCAGGGGGCGCAGGCACCCGATGACGCGTGACCGCGCGTCGATGACGCGCGGCACGCCGAGGGAGTGCGGCTAGCATGCCGGGGCATCCCCAGGCTTGCGGAGCTAGCCGCACTCAAATAAAATGTGCCGCCTCTGTACATAGCAATAAAGGGTTTTGCTTATCTGTTGGTCCAGGGTTTGGAGCAGACATCCCTGCTTCAGCATGATCTCGCGTCCTTCCTAGTGGAGCTCAGCCCCATGAGAGCTCAGAGAATCTCTCCTCTGTTAGTTTAATGTTAAGGATAAGACAGCTCCGCTTCAGCACAGTCTCTCGTCCTTCCTTCTTCTTCCTAGGATTAATAACCCAGGCAGTCCCAGCAAGCTCTTTGACCACCGTCCAGCAGGCCTAGAGGGCTGTGCCAGCTTCCACAGCTGGGGAGAACTCTTCCCTGTACCCTTCTTTCTGGGACAGCAGTCAGTCTTTCAATGGCAGCTCTCTGTGTCTGCCTTAAAACACTTCCTTGTTCAGCCTGCTCAATTAGGCAGCAGCTGCTGCTGGATCTCCTAGGGAGATTAACTCTGTGTGTTGGAAAAGTCCCATAGCTGCCCTATTCCAGCACCTAGAGGACAGTGATGGTATCACAATATATACACACACTCTATATATATATATATATGTATATATATATATATATATACATACACACAATATATAGGGAGATTAACTCTGTGTGTTGGAAAAGTCCCATAGCTGCCCTATTCCAGCACCTAGAGGACAGTGATGGTATCACAATATATACACATAAAGGAAATGATCTGCGCTAAAGAAAAAATATATGTGTGTAAATTAAATGTTGTGATAGAGATCCATAAATAGGGTTAATCCTGTGAAAATAACAGGTGACAAGTGATAACGTTGGACAACAAATGATAAAAGTGAGAAAAATGAAAACAAAAGGATCCTCAAATGAGGTAGGGTACTGATGTGTGCCAATAAGTGCAAATAATGTGAAATAAGCCTATTGCTATAATAGGAAAGAATCAAAATGTCAAAAAGTGCTATTATGATATACCAAAAAGCACAATGTGAAGTGCACAATACTACCAGCAGAGATAAAGGCCAAAGGTTCTGGCAGATCTAAAAAAGGTCAACCAATCCATAAAGAGATAGAGGCACAGAGCGCACATCTAGGGCATATGAATATATTACAATTTAATGACACAATATAACAATATAAATTGCTAGCAATAACACTCAAATATAAAAATAGTAAAAGCACCAAAAATGTTTATGATATAATCACCATGCAATGTGTAGGTAAGATTCCAATCCAGATACACTTTACGTATGAAGATATTATTACTGTACAGTATACCAAATATCTTCCACTTGCCGAAACAGAAGCGATGCAGACTTATACAGTCTGATAGATGTACTGTAACCCCCCGCTGGACGCATGTACACGCAAGACTTTGAAAAAAGAATGAACACAATAATACAGCAATAATAACACATGGTTTTAAGAATGTTATTATTGTATTATTGTGCACATTCTTTTTTTCTTTTCCTTTCTTTAATAATTATTATAAGCACATACATCCTTTCTTTAATATAGAACAGAACGTTACGCCTCGTGATTTAAAACCTACCCTAAAGACTGTGTTCTAACAGTCCAAAACGACGGCGGAGCCGTTTGTTCACAATATATATATATATTGTGTGTATGTAGATAATATTATATCGAATACTATATATTATTATTATATAATATATATATATATATATATATATAATATATATATTATATATCATAACACACAATATTATAATCATATATTGTATTTGGTTATATTGTGATACCATCACTGTCCTCTAGGTGCTGGAATGAGGGCAGCTATGGGACTTTTCCAACAACCAGAGTTAATCTCCCTATATATTGTGTGATGTATATAATATATATATAATACATATATATATTATATAGAGTGTGTGTTATATTGTGATACCTCACTGTCCTCTAGGTGCTGGAATAGGGCAGCTTGGACTTTTCCAACACACAGAGTTAATCTCCCTAGGAGATCCGCAGCTGCTCTGTCCCTACTTGAGCAGGCTGAACAAGGAAGTGTTTTAAGGCAACGCACAGAGAGCTGCCATTGAAAACTGACTGCTGTTCCCAGAAAAGAAGGGTACATGGAAGAGTTCTCCCCAGCTGTGGAAGCTGGCACACCCTCTAGCCTGCTGGACGGTTGGTCAAAGAGAGCTTGCTGGGACTGCCTGGGTTGATTACCTAGGGAAGAAGAAGGAGACAAGACTGTGCTGAAGCGGGCTGGTCTTATCCTAAAACATTAACTAACGAGGAGAGATTCTCTGAGCTCTCATGGCTGAGCTCCACTAGGAAGGACCGAGATCATGCTGAGCAGGGATGTGTCTGCTCCAAACCTGGACCAACAGATAAGCAAAAACCCTTTATTATGCTATGTACAGAGGCGGCAATTTTTTGAGTGCGGCTAGCTCCGCAAGCCTGGGGGATGCCCCGGCATGCTAGCCGCACTCCCTCGGCGTGCCGCGGTCATCACCGCGGTCACGCTTCATCGGGTCCTGCGCCCCCTGCACACACGTCCAGTGGCTCCCCGAGGGACCCTGGTTGCCCGCGATGTTGGGGCGGCGGCAGGGGGTTCGGGGGACCCGGGACCCTGCAGTGGGAGGGAGAAAGCCCGATCGAGGGCGCTCCCCCGTTGTCTTCGGCTGTCGCCCGGCAACCCTCGTGCTCGCGCCAGGTTACTGCTGCGGCCGAGAACGGGCAAATGCTCGAATAAACTCGGCCGCGCAGTACACAGACGTTTAATGTTCAGCCATAATAGTACCTGTTTGGGGTAAAACAAGCTTACTGTCGGGTACTAAGGGTTGAAACTATGTGTAGTTAGTCTCCTAAGAGGAGTAGGATTTTATTTATGATTGATTTCATTTAGACTTAAACAGGATGGTGGGCCATGTTATGTATATTTTTTATCCCTTAAATAAACCACCATCTAGAGAAATACTACTTTCCTGCCTATCTGGGACGAAAAAGATGCTACAACATGAGTGTGAGCATCACAATATATAATCGCAACCCTGTTTAGCGCGGCCTCTCGGGGCCACCCATCCGAAGCCCGCTAGAACCGGGGTCGCGCTAATTTTTTTTTAAATGGCCGCCCGCGCTCCGATCGGGAGGGAGGAAGAAGGAGGAGGGAGGGAAGTAGGTGGCCGGAAGCCCTACACTCCCCCAGCAGTGGCCTCGAGTCCAGCTGCATCCTGCTCCTTACTCCTCCCCCCAACACCGGCAATCCATACCCCTCCACCGGCACCACTTCCTCCCCCCCCGAGGCCCTCACACCTACCGTCCTCCGGCCCAGCCCACCACGGCATAATCAGTTTGGTCCTAGCCCACACGGCCCTCCGGTCCCAGCCTGCTCCTTCAATCACCCCCCTCCTACCGTCATCCACACCACCCCCCCCCTACCCGACCCCCCCCCCTACTACCCCCCCCTCCTCCTCCCGAGCCAAGCTCCGCTCTGATCTCAGCAAGCCGACACCAAAGTAGGAGGGGATAGTGGGGGGGGGTTGTGAGTGGGTGCTGTGCAGTTTGTAGTGTAGTGTAGTGTGCTGTGAGTGCAGAGTGCGTGTGTGCTGTGAAGCTGGTTCTGTGTGCTGTGAGTATGGTGCTGTTGTGATAGTGTGCTGTGTGCTGTGTGCTGTGAGCAGTCGTGTATTGTCTGGTAGTGTGTGGAGTGAGGTGTGTGGCCGTGCTGTCAGAGAGTGGTGCAGTGATGCTGGTAGTGTGTGGCACTGTGCAGTGAGAGTTGTGCATGCGAGTGTGTGCAGTGAGAGTGTTTGCAGTGAGTGTGTGAGTCGATGTGTGCAGTGTGCAAAAAAAAATGTAAATTTTTTTTTTTTTTTAATTCGGGGTCCATGCTTAAACCGCGTTATAGGATCGCGTCTATAACGAGGTTGAGCTGTTACGTGTATATATATATATAATATATATTATATATATATAATATATATATATATATATATTATTTACATACATACATACATACATACATACATACATACTACATACATACATACATAAAACAGAAAGGGAGATTCTTTACCACACCAACCAGCATCCCCTTTTTGTTGAAAAAGAAACTAACAGCTCAAGTGATAAACCAACATTAGTTGTACTCTGGGTTTGTCATTATAATCAATGGTACTCTGGGTGTGTACCTACAAAGTAGTTGTGGTACTCTGGTCAACTGATTAATATAAATAAGACATCAATACAATACAATTAGTGGTACTCTGGGTTGATAGATAAAAAAGTAGGGCAGTACTCCTTACATCCCTCTTGTCATCACAGCTGCGACCTACTGTCTAAATTGCTAAAAAAGAACTCTAAGGAGTGAAGGGGTTAACCCATAATGGAAAATCCTATTTAATACTTCCATGAAACATTACTCAATCACTCTTGCACACAGCACCACCGGCAAGTGGCATTAATAATTGTCACATTTTTCTTCCGAAGATGAGCGTTTTGCTAAGGGTGCAGAGCTTATGATACTTAAAACCATGAGAAAGAGCACACATGTCCAAGGGATTAGCGTGTCGGTGTGTCAGCCTGTTTTTGTCTATTAATTTGGTGTGGCCGATATGGTGCGCATTTAGTCTGCTGCTCAGGGGACAAGAGTCACATGGAGGCGCCACAAAGCTGCCGTGTGTGAGAGAAGCTGTTGTGTTCTCTGTGTTTGTGTCGTGTGAGCCAGAAGAGAGGTCATATATCTAAAACAACATCAGGTATACTGATTCTTGGGGGCCATGTCGTGGGAGCAAAAGGGCTAAAAGAGAGATTTTTATTGTGTTGGCTTTAGTTTGAACCAGTATTGTTTTTTTTTTCATTTAAAAGTTGTGCAAATGTTGGGAGGAAGAGTGCAGAACAAACAAAGAAGGAAGGTTGGATAATAAGGATGTATAATTTAGGTGATAAAAGGCCATATTTAACTATGCAGTGCGCTACTTCGTATGGCATCTTCTACTTAGTTTAATAATATGTCCCTGTGCGGTCCAGTTTACCGGTAGATGTCTTCTGGCACTTAGTGTCTTATAGCGTACACTTCTTAGTACTGTAAATATGGTCCAATGTCTTCACCAAGTGCCCAAAGAGTGATATCCTTCCATGGTACATCAGAGTAACCAGCTCTTTTGTATTAATTAACATTAATTACAAATTGCTCTTTACTTTTTAGATAATGCTGTGGGGCATCCGAAAGATGACTGGGAAATAAGGGGGGGGGGCTGGGGGAGTGGTGTTCCTTTAAACAGGCTATTGCCTGGTTTATTCAGTCCCAGGCACTGAGACTGCCACACGGAATTCAAAATAATACATAAGCAAACAAAAACCCTGCTCGTCTGAGCAATAACTTAACTAAGGTTTCCCTGACTGGGGTTGGACTGGCTTATCCAGTTCCAACAACAAAAATAAGGAACTTTGCAGTTTTAGACAAAAGGAACAGAATTATTTAACCTGTTTGGTGAGAGGCGTTTCCCCTCTCTGCTTCCAGCAGCCTTCCTGCCTCCAGACTCTTGGGAAGAGGGGAGAGGAACCAGGAAAACCAGTCTTAAATACCTGATCTCTAACTAGCAGGACAGGTGACAGAAATCAGGCAGCAGACAAACTGTGGTCTGGATCCCTCACCCCTCAGTTCCAGCACTTGCCAAACTGTGGGATGGAGTGCATGCATTCTGAGGCTGCACTTTCCAGCATAAACAGGATAGAAACTGTTCAGTATCCTGGGAGCCCTATATATGGAATTTATCACCATACCCTGGTTTCTGTCACAATATATATATGAGAGATAGTTCTCCGGGGAAGTACACATGGCTTTGTACTTCTATCAAGGTTCCGATCTACCCGTCATCTTTACAGTACACTGCCTTAGAAGTCCCTACTTATTTCAAAAGTAGTGCCGCAGGACGAAGCTACAACCTCTAAATCAGCGTTTCCCAAACTTTTTTTTCCGTGACCCGGTTATTTTTGAATTTCTCCTTTGTGACCCACTAACATTTTTATTGCCTATAGGTAAAATAAAACAGTTATGAATGTCCATACAGATTTCATATTGTAGACCAGGGCTGCACAACATACGGCCCGCGGGCCGCATGGCCTCTCTGTGTGGCCCGCGGTGAGGCCGGGCGCCAGTTAATTAATTAAATTAATTAAAAAAAATTTTTTTTTAAAGTGTAAAAAAAATGGCGGCGATTCATCCACCCCCCCTCCTCCACCGCCCCCCTCCCCCCCCCCCCGGGTTTTGCAGTGCGCGGGGGCAGAAGCAGCATGAGGAGGATGCAGGATGACTGGGGAGGTCAGAGCATGCCGGGGGCGGGGCTTAGTACCGGGGAGAGAAGGATGTGCTGATCTAAACGAGGTAGAGGTGGTTTGT